>VZRS01000485.1:0-124983 GCA_013398055.1 Ifrita kowaldi | reverse complement strand
GAAATTCCTCTTTCCTCTTTAGTCCCACGCCAAAAAGCCCCCCTGCTCCCCCTTCCGGCAGGCAGGGAAAAAAAAAAAAAGATTTAAAGATGATGGTATATCCTACACATAAGTTTGGCACTCACGGTGCATTTTCACAGTGGTGCTTTTCTGCAGGTTTGAAGCCAAGAGCTGGCTTTAAATTACAACTGGAGAAGGACAGAGCCCTGAGGTTGGGGAAGAAGCAGGGGAAGATTGATTGCTTGGTTAACAGCTGAGCTCTTCTCCAGCTTCCACGGCCTACTCTCCCAAATGTGAGGAGACTGGGAGTGTTTGCCATAAAGAGTACTTAACGAAAAGGTGAAGGTTGAGTTTTTAGCATCTTTTTTTTTTTTCCTTTGCATGATCCGTTTGCATGATTTACTGGCCTGCATTATCAGCGTTGCTGTAATAGGACCGCATGCTGGATGCAGCATAAGTCCTAGGGATGCTGGCTGCTCCTGGAGCTCGGCTTGGCTCCAAGGCCAGGGACATGCCCGATGTCTCAGAGGTCGCACAGCCATTCTGCTGGGTGGCAGGAGGGCACGTGGGAGCCGGATCCCAGCACTAGCCCCCAATTCCAGCCAGCTGGCCAAGAAAGGGCAGAGCTGGCACTGGGGCCAGTGAGCCACATCCCTGACCCCTAAGGTGAACTGCGCAGAGAATCAAGTGTTGCACGCTGACTCAGACTGAAGGGAGGAAAATGGTCCAAGGGCTGGGTCTGGGGGGCTGAATTTTGCAGGGCAGGTGCAAGGACCTGCCATTTGAGACAGACATGGGGACAAGACGTGCACCTGCCGTTCTGTACTCTCCCTCCTTCTCCATCCTGTGCGTTGGCTTTTGCTTTTGTCAGGATACTGTGAGGTGCTCAAGCTGTAAAACTGCATCAGGGCGTTTCAGCACAGCAAGTACAGAAGTTACTCTGTATTCCTGAGGATCAGTGTTAAGATCTCCGATTATTGCTTGTTTTAAGACATTTAAAGAGTGTGGGAGTGCATATGAGTAGCAGAAATGAGTCTGTAGGAGAGAGGTTGCATTTGCCAGAAAGCCTGATGCTTGTGGTATTTCTGTTTCAGTGGCATAGATCTGCAGGGGTATCCATCGCATTTGAAAAAAAAATGTGCTTTGTGGATGTGTAGAAGCTTTTATCCAACAGTAAAGGATGAATTAATATTCACAATAAATAATTAGAACTCTACTGCGTGAGACTGAGAAGCCATATGTCTCCAGAATTCATTTGCTGAAACATGTCAGAGGGTTTACTCTGCAAGGTAGCTGGCAAAAGAAACGGGTGAGCTTTCTGTGTTCATTTGTGCTTTGCAGGAAATACAGGCAATTTTTGCAAGCTCAGTAAATTACTGATGAGGTGGTGTGATACCGATTGCGGTAGTGGTTTGTGTATCACTCTGTACAAGGCCTTCAGGCACTCCTCCATCTGCTCACGTTTTCTATTTCTCACATGCTGTTTGCTATAGCTAGAGAAAGTGATGTGACATACGAGAGGATGCTTGTTTGGAAACAAGAAAATCCAGCATCCTTTCTTCAGCTTCAGTGCTGTGATCCTCGGTGCTCACCTAGCGTTTGGGTTTCACTGTATTGAAGGGTGGAAGGGTAAGGAAAACAAGGTGATAAAACGTGCCTGTTGATGCTCCTTAGCATTTTAAAGGCTGTCATAGTGATAGCTGAAGAAATGATGTGCTAATGGGTGCCACAGCATTCTTTAAAATCGTGATCTTAAGAAATGGTTGCAGGGTGAGTTGGGCATGGTTTGAGTGTCAGCTGTTTGCGAACGATCAGCCTCTCCCATTAGCTGTTGTAAGTCGCTTACATCTGGAGCTATTAGGTGGAGAAAACTATCCTCCAGTTAGCGTTGTTTTGTGTATAATGTAAGGTTGTGTGGGTTTTTTAAGTTGGTCGCTGAGCCGTAGGTTTGCAGCTGTAGCTTTCTATGCGCTCGCTTCTGGAACGCACGGATGATCTAACGCCTGTGGTGTCCCCAGGCAACAGGGCTTGTGTCAGGTTTTTATGGTATATTCAGGAACGTGTGAGCAAAAGCAGAACTGATCTGAATGAGGACGAGTTTACTTTCTTGTCGAGTGTGGTGTGATGTTCATCATGTGCCGTTCAGCTGCTCTGGGAATACGGCAGGACCCTTGGGAGGAGTGCGGGACAGACTGGCAGAGTTCATCTCTTTTCTGCTTCTTTCTTCGTTAAAATATCTGCTCTACTGCAGCAATTGCAAGCTGGGGATCTTTAGATGAATATCTCCCTTTTTTTTAAGATGCAGGCTGCTTTTCTCAGGCTGCTTGAGGTAATTTTAAATTATCTGTAGACCCTGTCAGTTACACTTATTTACAGTAGGAGGATAAACAAAATACTTTGTTTTGGATGCTAAGAATTTCCAGTTGTCGTAGATATAACTTGCCTTCCAGTGTAGTCATGGTTAGCAGCATTTCTGGTGTGCAGAACGAATGGAATTTCCTAATCTTTGTACACAGGTGAATGCAGTACACAGTCAGAGCAACATGAAACCTGAGTGTTGTGCTGTCATCCCTGCTGGGCTCACCTTGCTCTTTCTCCTGAGTCAGCCCTGCAGGGAAGGGTAATGATGGACAGCAGCCTGGAAAACCCTCTGTTTTCACCCCCTAAAGCCGAGTTGTTCCAGCTAAACCCAGAAGAGTCCCGGGAGGAGGCTGTACTGCTCATTTTGGTAGAAAAAGGTGATGCTGTGAAGAAATAAAATGTGGCCTTATCTGTTTTAAAAACACAGTAAATTCTGAAGGGAGTAACACTGAGACTTTTCCCTGAAAAGCTATGTCGAATGAGCTTTAGTTCATTCCATGTCATTTCACAGCTTTCCAGGCCAGATGTAAAAACATTTTTCATAGCTTTTTTGTTTCATGGGTCCTGTTGATACAGGCAAGTGCCAGTATTGGTGATGCTGGGTTCCAGGAAGCTGATGGAGGTCGAGAAGGGCTGAAACAGTATCTTGTTGGAGTTTACTTGTCTATTGAAAGCTAAAACTTCCCATGAAACCCTGTTGGTTTTGCTTGTACATTGCTACTAGCCCTGCCTAGAAATACCACTCTGTTTTCTCCAGAACCAGATGCCTGGATGATCCATGGCATGTTTTGTGGGCTGCTGGGGATTTTCAGTTTGCAGTTCCTTATTGCCTGGACTTTCTGAGCCTGGAGTTGCTCTGAGGCAGACCCGCAGCTGAAACGCTGCCACACAGAAGAAAGAGATGCTCACAGGGAAGTGGATTTTTCAGGTTGATTTAGGTTTTTTTAGCAGTGGATATTCCAATTTGCAGTAGGCCATTGAAAACTTTGAAGTAAAATTGTCGTGGCATACTTGAGCTGGTATACAAGGGGATGTTTCCTTAGGTCATGTAATTTTCCTGTGTCTGAATCTGCGTTATAGAGAGAGGCCTCTTCTCACAGCTTTTTATGAGAAAATCATTTGCTAGTACCACTGCAAGATGCAGCATGAATAGCAGGAAAAAAGATTTTAATGAGCTGCATAAATTCTCCTCAGCACTCTTCTTCTGAGAATAGCCATAATGAACGATGCATGACACTTTTACATGCCCTTAAAATACAATAGAAAAGGTGTCTCCTTAAAGTGTGTGGGAATGCTACAATGACATTGTTTTCCGTGAGGGGAGGAAGAATTCTTCACAGAGTGCAGGATATCATCCTAGGGCCTGGGTTTGGTGCTGGGTGGTTGGGAGTGCAGAGGCTGGTTTGCTTACCTGGCATGACAAAAGAGTTACTGTAGAGATGCATGAGCCTCAAAAAAAAGAGGAAGTAGTTTTCCCGTTCAGTCTTGAACACAGCCTGGAGACTTTTTTTTTCTCCCTGCGGTATATTATGGTGGAAAATGTACTGGCTATTTTATGTTTTGCAATTTTGGCTGCTGCAGTTCATCTGTGTTCATGATAAAAAAGAGAAGATGCGAATAGGACTGGCTGGGGCAATTATCACTCCCAAACGAGGTGTTACCATACGTGGATTAAGATAGAGCTGCCTCTCCAGAAGAATGCTTTTGTGGGGAACAGACAAGAACTGCTGTATGCGCTACAAGAAGTTTTTCCACAGTTGTCTATTCATAGACAATTCAGGGGAGAGAAGCTGAATTCTAGATCAGAATCAAGCAGCTGTGGGAAGTGGTGAGAGGTGGAATTCTTGCAGCCCGGAGGGAAGATGGCTCTGAACATAGCCAGCCCCAGCTCTCTTTTGCTGCTGAGGTGCAGAAGTTGTTGATCACCTTATTGAACTGCATGGCTTTTAAAAAGTGCATTTCTTTTGCTGCCTTCTTCTTGTATGGGAAGGGAGAGGTGGCAAAGGGGGAGAAAGAGGAGGTGTGTGGGCACAAAACTGCATTTGAGAAGTTGCTCTGCTCCTGTTAATGCTTCAGAATTGTCAGGCTGAGGTATCAAGGCGCACTTGATTAGGCAACCTTCGTCACAAATGCCGTATGCTTCATGAAGATGTTTGTCTTCTGGATTAGTTTAGGCTTAGATGTTGTTTGTAGAATTGTCATTTTCAGTTGTTCTCAGTGTTTATTGTACTAGCAACCTAAAGTTTTCCTTTACTGTTGTTTTTGCAATGTTACCATCAGGTTAAGAGAAAATAATGTCCCTGCTGTAATTTTTAGAGAAAGTTCAACAAGCAAATTGTTAATGTTTAACCTCAGAGGCAACAGTAAAACTCGTTTTCAGAACTGCAGGAACTGTGGGCTTCATTTTTGTGCTTGTAAATAAAAAAAAGAGCAACAAAAACCAACCACAAAAACTCATCAAAGAATAACAAGTAACAAAAACACCTCTATCACCAGTTCAAGCAAAACATAAGTAAGAAGCAGCCCAACCAAAACATAAATAAGAAGAAACAAAAGAGGAAACTCTCGAGCATATGGTAGTATTTTTATTTCTATACATCTTTGCTTCTTAGAATGCCCTACGGTGTGTAAGCTGCAAGCAGCAGGTGCTGTATTCAGCGGTGTGTGATCAGCTCCTTCTCGGCACAGTGGTGTTTAGCAGGTGGTGTGTCCATGTGAGGTATGTGAGAGAGCTCGAGTGCACGTGCCTCTTCCCTGAGCTGAGCTGTGGGCACTGCAGATGGAAATACGGGCATCTGAAATTGAAGGGGATCATTAAAATGTGAAGCAGTAAAGGGATATTTACATCTTTGGAGAATTGGAGGCGTGATAAGAAATTGCTTTTGGTTTTTTTGTTCTTCTGCAGTTTGTAAGGTTTTGCTTAAAAAATATTAGAGATAATTCATCTTTGCAAGCACAGCTGAGAAGCTCTCCCTTGTAACTGGTATGCAGCTATTTCTCAATAATCCTCTCCGCTGCTGTAGGCTATTTTGGAAAAGTCATCCTAATCTGAAGGCAGGGAATATACTGGCAGTTTAGAAGTGCTTTGGTGACATGCTTCTCTTTTCCCTGTCCCCACAGCCCTCGGCAGAACAAGCTGTTCTAGGAAAAGTTGTTTTCCTGATGTCAGTAAGCGTGTGGCTCTGCTGAGAACAGGCTGTCAGTCTAGAGACCTATTTCTTCATAGCTTTGCTAAAATAACATGTGCTAACAGAAAGAGAGCCTGGTCTATCCCTCTGTGCAGCAGAGCAGAGAGCTTTGCTTGGATTTTTGAAAGACCCCCTTAGAGCTGCCACTACCTGGAAGCTGTCATGTCTGTCTGTCTGTCACTGCAGGTCTTTTTTACTATGAAAAGTGCTGGCATAGCTAAAAAGCAACAAATACTCTGCAGAGGTGAGATAACTGTGTTGGCCCAAGTGTGAACTCCGTGATACTGGTGAAGAATGTTTTTTCTGGCAAATGGGTTCGGGGAGGATGACTATGGGATGGTGGGTATAAGCTGTGTTGGCCAAAGAGCTCTTCTGGACCACTGTGTCTCCCTTCTTTGCTGAGACCCTTCAGCCCCCTTGTAGCAGAGTGGTCAGCTTTATCCAGCAGTTAACTTTTAATTGGTCATTGCTTTGACTTTGTGTTTCTGATTTAACGCGTGATATTCTGTAGCTTGCATTCTGGAAGCAAGATGAATGAGTTGCCTTAATATTTAAAGGGAATGTGATCACTTTGCCGAGGTTTTGGAAAGCTGTAGGTGATCTTTATCTGTTTGTAAACCCACGTCCATTTTACATGGACTGGTTTCAGCAAGCTAGTAAAAGGCTCTCTTTGCTTAGCTGGGTTTGTGGTCCTCTGTACAGGGAATGCCTGGTTCTGTGTAATGCGCTACCGGGGTAAAAAAACTACTGGTCTAGAGTTTAAGAAAATTCTGTGTAACCACTCCGACTGGGGAGAGACAGAAAAGTAGGTAAAATCATGTGCTGTTTTTTGAGAAGGTCTAATCTGCTTATAGAAACACCATAATAATGAGATGTATTATTGGGAGACATGGGGAACTTTTACCATTGCGTCCTGTAGGAAAAGCAGTTGACTTGTACAATGAGGAATTAAGAACAATAGACCAAAATAACTTCCCAAATTGGCTGACTTGGAAAAATTCAGTACCTCACTGTTTCACATATGAAAAAAGGCTTGGTCATTTGGTGAATTAAGTGGCACAAAGCTTTCCCTTACAGTTCTCTATTTATTTGTAACAAAAAAGAAGAATTTAGCCTAGGATGGGGAGAAGAAAAAACATGAACAGCTTTAGTCTAGAATTTCCCTCTGAAGATGCCTTTTACTTTTTGCTGTTGTTCCCTTCTCCTTCCAAACCAGCTCCAAACTCTTAGTGGGTAAATGGGATGACTTCAGCCTTGGTTTTGGTCCCAAGTAAGCCCACCCCAAAGTGGAGTTTCTGTACTACCTTAGCATGTCACTGATGAGTAGTGCTGTTGCTTGGTGCTGTGCTGCCCAGACAGTGCAGCTCTGCATGAGTAGGACCACAGTGGATTAAAACAGATGGATGAAATCGTCAGTCTGCAGAAATTGATAACATTAAAACTTGGCTCCCAAGCTGGTTCTTCCATTACTTAAATGTGTGGATCAGTCTGGTTCCTAATGATTTGGAAAGGGTGTTTTCTTTCCAAGTCATTTAGGTAAACTGGATGGACTGACTACAGTAAATAGGTTTCTCTCATTACACATCCCTTTTTCCTGCATGTTTGGAGGGACAGACTGAATTTATGTGCAGGGAACCTATTGCTGTTTCTTCCTCTTACAATATAGACAGCTGATATAGTGTAGCACTGTGTTTCACAGCCACAACCTCCTTTCTGTAATTCTTGAATAAATGAAAGCAGTTTGTAATTATTGCATAATCTGGTAATTGCAACCAAAACCTTCTTGGGATCTGGTTTGGCAACTGTATTGGTGTGTGTTGATATTGTTTTGCTATTTAAACAACTTGTGAGAGAATTTATTGTGAAAACTGAGAAAGTGTGCGTACCAAAAAACCCCACCAAAACACCCAAAATCAAAGAAAAAGAAAACCATACACACACACAACCCCCATCTTATAATGTTTCTAAAGCCACATGCAGTCTGGGTTAATTTTTAAATCTAATGAACATTTAGTTGACATTCTGTCCTTTAGGCTGAACATTGGCCAAATACAGTGGTTTCAGTTCTTACCTAGAACTGACTTTGGTATCCGTGCTGTACTTAGTTAAAAAGAGACATGTATGGAGCTCATGGAGTCTTAGTCACAGGTCCTGTGTTCAGTACTGTCCACTGAGCTCCCTTAAGAGTGCTTATTCCGGTAACTTTCTGATTTGGCAGTCATTTAGTGCCAGTCAAACAGTAGAAAGTAGGAGAAAAGGTCCTATTTTCAGGTTCTATAGCAGGAGCAAACATCAAACTCATGTTTGAAGACATTCCCCCCATCCCCTTGAAAAAGTCTGACAGAAATGCTGTATAAAAGAAGGTATTGTGAAGAAAACTCTCTTCTTTCTGTGTCCCAACCCCATCTTCTGGGCAATTTCTTCTTTGCTCCCCTGTTCCCTTGTGCATCGATTAAATATCAAGTTAATGGTTTCCCTTTATAAAAATTGCTTCCTTGAAAATGAGCCATCCTCCTCCCTCGCAGCCTAATGACGGAAAAGTACAGATGATATTGATATAAGCTGTGTTTACTTGAATGTAACAGCTTGAAAGACTGTGTACAGTAATCTACCAAGTGAATAATGATTTGGTTTTGCTTGTTCGATATTTTTTCCTTTCCTCTAGAGAGGGGGAGGTCTGAACAACCAGTAGCAGTTGCTGAGGTTAATAAGATGCATTTAAAAGGTCTTTAATTATGCCATGCAGTTTTCTTAGAAGGCCCTTGAACTTCACCCCTTCCTCTTCTGTTTCACGTGGGTGACTGCAAATAAGATGGGAGTGCAAGGGAGGTGCAGGCACTGACAAGATACAGATCTAGGGTCTTGCTTATACACAGCAAAGTCTCAATGGAAAGTAGGAAACCAGAGGAGGGTTGAAATGGTTTGTGTGAGTTCAGCTGGCCAAGGGTGTGCTGAAAGCTGAGGCAGTGGTGAGAACTGATGTGCCAGGGCTCAGCAGGGTGAACACACAAGGTGTTGTTACAGCTGCTGCTTCAAATTTTATTGGTTCCTCTGGCTGTTTGTATGCTGTCCTCATTTGGGACCTAATCGTAGCCTTCAGCTTGTACATTGGGTTCCAGCTGATCTACCCCTTCCATATCTTTTGAGAGACTTAAACTGTGTGTTAAAAGGCAATGTTGTACTTTAGTGAAAAGAGGAATTTACACTGGTATCTGGTTTTCTAGTTTCCTTTGGCTTTAATTTTTCAAGTCCACTTCAAAAAGTTGTTCCAGGTAAAGAAAGAGCTTCCCTTAAGCTTGTGCTCGGAAAGAATTCTTGACCTGGAGCTTTTACACAGAGAATGGGTTTTGCATATGTATAAGCAAGTGCTCAAAATGGATTCCTGGTTCACAGCTTGAAACTGAGGAATGACAGAAAAAGAGATGTAGAAAAGGGAGGGATATTAACCTTACAATTTCCTGTGTTCTTTCTCTGTTGTGTGCATTACTACAAGCACCACATTTCTAAGCAGGGCTGTTAAGTGAAAAAATGGGGAATTAAGGTACAATTTGCTAGTTGGGAAGGATTCTAAGAGCCGTTCTGAGGATCAATGAAAAGGAAGTTTCAAGAGGGATAGAAAAATGCATAAATAGTGAGACTCTTTCCTTGCTCCCTTTTGCCAACTGGCTTCCAGAAATACGTATGGCAAGCTTGCTTTGCACAATTTTACTCTTTTGCAGCCTGTGTTTAGTAACCAAGCAGTTTGGCAAGATGGTAAAGTTACAGAATGTGTTAGAAAGTGTGTGCTGAGGATGTAATCCTGCGGTTCCAAATTACTATGATCAACTTGCCTTTTCTCGAAAATACCTAGCTTCCTACAGTTGACTTGGCTGGATGTTACCTGGGTTATGTGAGGTGTTAGCTGCTGCTGGAGGTGTTATTCATTCTGTTTGTGGATGTTTCATTAATGAATCTCGGGGCCAGCGAGAGAGTACAGAGAGATGAAGCAATCCTGAGTCAGCGCATCCCTGTGATGATGCAGGAAGCTGTCTGCTTGGACGCAGGTTGTTCAAGAGACTTTCTGTGCTCGGCACTGGATGTAGCTCTAGGCAGACAGTCAGGGGGAGAGGAGTCCAGCAGCCTGCATGTAAGAATGTAAAACTTTCTCCAGGAGCTTGGTGCGATGGTTCCTGTAGGGCGTCTGCTCTGTCCCTTCGTGAGCAAAGCTCAGACCTCCTGCCTCATCCTGAGGGCAGGGAGTGAGTGTTGTTGGGAAGGTGCGTGGGAGGGCAGGGATGAGGAACCCCGGGGAGAGGCAGTGCTGGTTCATTGTCCTTCCGAGTCTGTTGCCACCACGGCTCTGAGAACAGGAACTCGTTGGCTGTTGCACTGAAAATACTCATAAGGACAGAGGCTTGGAAGGGCGTTACCACAGAAGGCGATCTATTCCCTGGAAGGTGCCCTGAGTCACCACTGAGTGCACAGAATGCTGGATATGCCTGGTGAAACCCCTCACGTGTATTTCTGCAGCACTTTGGTGTGATTTGGAGCCTTGGCCACCGTCTTGGTGTGAAATCACCACTGTCATTTTCTGGGTAGATGTGACTTCCTTTGGCTGTCGAGTTTTGCTCCTTGAAGAGGTGATCAGTTTTTATGGAAGTAGAACTTCCTTGACATTTTTTGCTCTGCTCTTAGAGGCACAAGAAATGATGCTGTGTTTACAGAGGAATGCACCCACTCCCGAGTGTCTGGCCAGCAACTCTTTCCCAGTTTCACCCAACCTCTTGGCAGGCAGCCACTCCCCCTCTTGCTTACTCCGCGCTGGCCCATCTGCAGTCCTGCTGCCCATCCTGTCCCTGGTTTTGGGAGCCTGCCTAAAAGGAGGGTCTCCCTGTGGACCCATGAGCACTGCCTGCCCATCCTGGGCTGCTTCACCGCGGCTCTGCCTGACAGGCATCAGCTCATGAGGCTCCTGCTGTTGCATTAAGTTGTTTGCTCGATTGTTTAACAAAGTGCTTTTAATGGAAACATAAAACTGGATAGAAATACAAAGCCTAATGGAATAATCTCTTAATTGCAGTGCTGTAAATGACTATTCAGCACATGATTACTGTACTTCCAGGGGGAACAGGGAGGAGGAAAGAATATTGAATGAAAGACACTAAACACTTCAGCTGCTAAGAATGATGATTTATTGCCAATCTGAGCATCGGGCTAAGCAGGGCAAATAGACTGACAATAGTAAGTGCTTTTGGAGGTAGAAATTGCCTCATTCAGGGTATTCACTGTGTGCAACATGTAAATTCTACCGGGATAAAAGCACAAAGAGTGATTAATTAATAGTGGTGAGATACTCATGCATGCAGTGTCCTTAGGCAACCCAGGAAAAAGTATTAATCAGCACATTGCCCAATTATTGGCAGATAACTCCTGGTGTGTAGTAGTTTGCCATTTCAGCTAGAAAATGCTTTGTTCCTCTGCCTCCCTGTAAAAATCATGGGATTTGCTGTGTTATGTGGCTCAGAAAAAATATCCCATGTTTTAAGCAGCCAAGGAGATGTGCTCAGAGGCGCATTGACGTTATCACTTTTTAGTATTGCTGCAAGCCTTTCACGGTTCGTTAGTCTTTAGAGAAACTGTGTCCATCCTTCAGATATCTCACCTAGGTTAGGCAGCAGCAGGTGAAACAACTATTACCTTGGTACTGAGCTGGCTGTTGATTTGGTGTACAGCTGTGCGCTCTCCAGAACAGGGCATGGTTAGCAGGGAACGTGTTCCCCAGGAGCACATGCTGCTCCAGGAGGCGAGGTAAGCAGCCTTGCTGGTTCCCACCAGCACTTCCCTTTCCCATGATTTAGTGCCGGGATTCCCTGTGCTGCCTTAGGCAAGGACGCCTGCTTTCACCTGCCTGCAGAAGCCCCTGTGTCGCTCCAGCCTTTCTTTGCACTTCTGGGACGTGGTCGGTGCCTGCTGGACTCTCCCGGGGCACACAGATGCAGACCCAGCACCAGGCTTGCACCAGGCAGGTCAGAGATTTCCAGTGTTTGCAGTGGTCTCGGCACTGCCAAAGCCGTGCTGCTGTCCCGTGGGAACTGGAGCGGGCTGTTGCTTTTGGTCCGAGCCAGAGGGTGATGTTCCCACTGCCTGCATGCGAGTGTGGCTAATGATGGTGGAGCTGAGCACTTGGCTGTTTCTCAGCCTGCTTCCAATACCAAGGGAAAATAGGTGCTTTTCAAGTAGAGGTGCAGATGATGTGGTGAAAATGTGGTTTGTTTTGGTTTTGTTTTGTTTTTTAGTTTGAAAATCAGAAATATGTTGAATAAGTGTGTACAGAATTGAAGGGGGAAAGTATTTGTATCCATTTTATTATTATTCTTTAAAGGGATTCCTTTTTGTAGTTGGTTGCTAAAAGTAACAGCTTATGTAAATATTCTTAAAAAGCAGGAATAAGGAAAGATAAGATACTTCAGAGTGTATTTTGGAGGGGTATATGCTCTGCAGTGTGCATTAGGCATGCATCAGTACCTGCCTAATGCACCCTGTCATGGATTATTGCTCTTGCTTAGATTGAACACTTGCCAAGTTCTTTCGAATGACAATGAGGTGCTTTGTTCAGGCTGATGATTCGTTTGCAGTTTGAAACTCCAGCACAGAGAGGCTACAGAGCATGTGCACCTCTTAATAAAATTACAAACCATAGGAAAGTTAGCAGGTCCTTCTGTGTATAGATAAAAAAATTAGAAAATACTTCTGGAATAATTATAGTCTGGCAGAGACTGCAGGAAAGATTTTCAAATAGGCTTTTCAGCATATAAATAGATCTTTTCAACAAACATTGCTAATCTTGTTATGCTTCTACGTAGTTCTTGCTATGCAGATAAGACTTGTCCAACCTGTTACTTGGTACATGCTGTTATGTAAGTGAAAAACTCAAAAGGATAGGAAACCTTTCTTTCATGCATGATGTGTTTGCTGCTAATTCCTATGAAAGTATGAAAGAACTTATCTCTTTAATATTTTTAATTTTTTCTTAATCTTAATTTAGTTACAGTATTATCCTGTTCGTAGCATGTTAGATTTGATTTATCCAATTGTTTGGGAAGGATTTACACTGAGAATGTTTCATAAGAAATGTTATGAAGTTGCTCTTGTGTTTAATGAGTTGCAGGGGATTAAAAATTCAGGAGGCACAGTTGCATATATCCATATTTCTGAGACAGTTTCAAATGCTCATATTTGCAGGTTTTGCTTTTGATATGCCTCACAGCAAATTAAACCACTGATAGCATTTGATGTGGAGTTAATTCTTTGAACAGCTTCAGGTTTGCAGTTGGGAAAGGAGCAAATTCTCAGGCTGATGTTATATTCTTTTACACGCTGGGCTTTGAGCTGCATTGAGCTGTCAGCTCCAGGAGTCTGTGCTGGCCCTCAGCTGGGATGGTCGCAGAGGGAAGAAAGGAGGACCCTTCGGACTGTGCAGGAAATCTGAGGTGAAAGGCTCTTCGGCTCTGCAGCAGCCTCACTGCCAGCCCTTGCAAGCTGTCTGACAGCATTTACAACAAGCTGGATGAAGTTAGGTCTTTAGAAAACGGGGGTTTGGGGATGGCTGAAGGGAGCTAAGCTGAGCTGAGCTGCGTGTGAAGTGAGAGTGTGGCAATATGTGTGTGTTGTGGCACCTGTGGACCGTGTGGCAGAGTGACCGATGGAACAGGAGCTACTTGGCACAGCATGGACAAGGTCAACTGATAGCAGGTTCCTGGGTAAAGCCAGTGACATATTCGCTTGGCCTGATGTACAGGGATGGTAGCTATGTGAGGAGAGTTGTGTGAGAAGGGGTTTAAAATGCACACCCATGAAGCAGCTGCTCACTAAATGTTTCAGGTTTTCTTCTACTAGCTGTGTATCTTGTCGAAATTTTTTTTGCTGTAGTGGAGAACAATAATGTTGGGGGTTTTTTGGTGGCATTTAGGAAATTCTGTACAATCAATGAACAAAAGGCATGTCCACTTGAATAATTTTAATGTAGTCCTAAAATAGAAAATTTACTGTGTTTGACTTCCTGCACATGCAGTAAGCATTTCAGTATCCTCTCAAAGAACTAAGGTAATAAAATAGATTGTAATACTTGAACCTTTGATTTAACTTGCAAAATTATTTCACGTGGAAAATTAAACATTAGTTTTCTGTAATTTAACAGCTGATATCACCTGGATTATTATTATTTTTCTTTTTTTACGTTGCTGCAACTTGCTTTTTATCTTAAGGCTTTTTAACTGAGAGTTCTTTCAAAGGCTTATGATTTTTATGAGGATCCTGGGGAAACTGTAACTGGGTTGGAGGGGACCATTGGGCTTTGCTTAACTGAGTAGTTCTGTGTTACATCAGGAATAACATGTTTTGATATTGGGTCAGAAGACACAGTCGGTCTAAGAAGCATGGTTTAATTTCCTATAATCAGTAAACTGAAAATGTGTGTGAATCAAAACGTTGTAATTGTGTGAAAAAATGAATTAAAATAGGTCTGGGAAATTAATATTAAAGGTAAAAATGCTTTTTCTTGATCCCTTAATTATTTGGCTCTCCTTCAGATAGTACTAGTATGTAACAGCCTTTTTTGCCTAACCTCTCATGGTTTGCCAGTAAAGGACATTGTTTTGGAGCATATTTTAAAGAAATAGAAAACTGATTTCATTTTTACATTCTGCTTTTTGTACATTTCTACTGCAAACACACAGTTCTCTTGCTGCCTTTAAACCTGTTGATTTTACTGAACAACAAGAACAGCAAAAAAGAAAATTCAAGGCAAAAGCAAATGAACAAGTAGGATAGGTTTTATGTAAGGTAGAATGTAGGTTGTGCCCCATGCTTTTTCCCAAGTAAACCTTCAACAGTTCATCCCAGGTGCTGGATTTCTGCCATTGAGATGAGGAATTCAGAGGCAGATGGGTACAGTGGGAGATTTCATGCACCATTTCACTGAAGAAAGCCTTCAGACTGCTCGGGCAGCAGCTGATAACCACTTCTGACTATTTCAAGTATGCCTTGTCAGCGTTAGAGACACTGATATTTTGCCAGTGGTGGGTGAGTTAATAAAATATCACAGTCCTGCCTCTGTGTTTCTGCTGGGGAACACCTTCTCCCCGTGCTGGGCAGTTGTGCACACATGTACGTGCTCTGAAAGGCTTGCTGCTCACCCCGTGGTAGTTACCCTGCTCCTGTGCTCATGCAGCTGATTCAAAGAGCCCTACCAGAAAGATTAGTCTTAAAGATAGCAGCTGAAACCAGGCAATGAAGTGCAGAGTGCTGGAGGATCTGGCCAGGCTTAACAAAACTTGAGATTTGGCACTCTTCCATTGGTTTTACTTCAGTCACATAATTTTCCTGAGCTGGGGTTTGTAAGATAATGAGTTAAATTTGTTTACGTGTCTCAGGCTGACTTAAACAATCGAGAGATATGCATGATGTTTTTTATTGTAAGTGACAGGTAGATAATCAAGAGGAAGAAACACTGTGGGAGGGGGTAATGCTGCAGGACAATGCATTCCCAAGCAGTGAGAGTTGTTCCAGGTGCTGTTAATCCTGGTGGAGAGCAGAACGTATCAAGCTGAGTTTCTAATCGGTCTGCTCACTTTAATTTTTCTTGCTGCCCACCTCCTGCCTGAGCACCGACTTAATCCAAATTGCCACTGTGCTGCTCTGACGTGGCCGTGTGTGAGTTCGTGTCTACATGCTCAGTTCACGGCAGTTGCCAAGTGCTTCACCTCCATTTTCATCAAGGGGAAAAATCCAGTTTGCAGCAAGCTCCAGGTGCTGCAGAGGCAGGGAAGGTGCCGCTGGAAGAGCGGCTGGGGCACGGGGCTGGTGACCCTGCTGTGCCAGCATCCCCGTGCTTGCCCTGTGCCAAGTCGGGAATAATGCCAGGCTGCATTTTGTGGATGAGACTTCGTGACTGCAGCTGACTTTTAAATCCATAAAAACGGGAAAAGGTCACTTCTGAGACAATCGTGGGTGACTCAGAGTCCCCTCTCTGTTGGAGCAGGATCTGCTCAGCAGGGAATGCCGCTTCTCCATAAGAAGCGGATTCTCAGACAAAGCCAGGATGTAGCACGCTGTCAGAGGGATCTGGGTGTACCAGCTGAGCCTGACCAGATTGGCCCTGGGTCTGAGAGCTCTCTGTGGGAGGAGGCACTTGGGGCTATGTGAAAATGTTTGCTCAGCTGTGCAGCAGAGCAGTGTAGATGAGTTAGTGGCAAACTGAGCCTCCCATTTTGATACAGAGAGTGAAGTTTAGAATAACTTATTTTTCACTGTCACCTCTGCAAAGTAAACCCATTTGGGCAACTGTCTTATCTGTATCCTGACAAAGCTAACTTTTTGATCCTTGCTGATGAAGTGAGAAGAGACATGGATGGGCTCCTCTTGCCTGCAGAAGCTGCTCACATGGAAGCTCAGTCTTGTCTCGGTTGGGTCACCACAATCAAGGTGTGCAGCTAGGAGAGGGCTCTCAAAACCTGGGGAACTGTCCTGGACTCAGGTCCCATCCTAGGCTGCACTTCTAGAGGTTCTCCATCGGCTGCAGCCAAGGCGCCAGCAGCCTTTCTGTGCATACGCGGACACCGAAATAGCACTAGAGCTGCAGATCTTTACTCACCTACCCAAAAAGACACGCATGCCTTCAGGGCTGAATGGCAGTCAGAGCACTCACGTGGCTCGGGGAAACCCTGGGATGTGTGCCTGTGACTGCCTTGTACAGAACGCCTTGCAGAGGCGAAGTGGTCAAGATTTTTCATTGCACATACCCGGTGATTTAAATTTTTCACATTTCCTGCTTTGCCTGCCACATCCAGAACAAACAAAGCCTTAAATTCATCAACTCCTTGTCTGCTTTCCTTGTAATTACACTTCACACAATCACACCTTCTTAAAAGCCCTTCTAGTATATGTGCATTTAGATGGAGAATGACAGCTTTCGTGTTCCCCGTCTAACTTATAATTAACACCTTTTCTGACTGTTCTATTAACGTCACCTACATGGGGAGAGGCTGAAAGCCTGGGTTACTTTAGAGACTTCATTTGTGCAGCATCTCAAGTGGAGAGGCTGCCTCTTGGTTTGTTCAGGTCTTCAGCTATGGCACCATAGTCACATGCTCTATAATTGTCACATTTTTCCAGATTTCCTAAGTTGCTGCTGTACGTGGCAGTTTATGACTAAATAATGGTTAGATTTTAAACATTTCAGGGTGCGAGGAAAAGTTCGAGCCATAAACTTTTCACTTGTTTGCCTTTTCTGAGTAGGCACAAGAGGTTGTTACTGTCAGTTATTTGCATCTTTTGACAAATCTTTTTCCTCTTTTGAGACTTCGTGGACCACAGACTGAGAAATCTTGGGGTGTGTTTTTAAGTTCACAGCCATTTGCACTGGGGTTTAGGCTCAGTTCTATGAAGGATCTGTCATGTTTGAAGAACATCTGAGAGTTCCCAGTTCCTGCTAAAGTTGCTGGGCGCTGCAGGGCCACAGTTCTTCTCAGGAAAAGATCAGGCTTGCTCCTGGGAACTGCTTGATGATCAAAGGCCTATTGATGCTGAAAGGAAGCAAAAGCCTTTTAATGGCTGAGTAATGAATATAATTTTAAACTTGGCAACACTGGGAGGAAACAAATAAGTAAGAATTTGAACCCAAAGATTACCATAGGAGAGGCTGAGTGAGAAGATGATTAATGTTACAAAAGTAGAACTGCTTTTTTTTTTTCCTGGCAAAAGCTAACTTAGCTTCTACTTAAGTGAAGTGGCAGTTCCCTTCTGCCTGTTACAACATCCCAGCCTTCTCTGCTTCAATTTTTTTGTGTAACCTAGAGGGCTCTGTATTTAAAACATAAAAAGAGGTGTATTCAGCATCATTTTTCCGTCTGCTTTGAAGGAAAGGTTGCAGCAGTGCTGCATTTTCTTGGAACATTGTTTTTGTTCAAAAATATTTGACAGGAGGTTTCTTACAGGCATTGTAGATAAACAGTGAGCTGTGAGGCCTGGATCTCTTGCTCCATGGGTCTGATGCCCCTGTCATGCAGTCAGTGAACAGGGCTGGATAGCTGCTTGATGAGTTGAAGGAGCTAGAGGAAGCAAAATCTTGAAAAGCAAATTCCAATTCATATTACTTTGGTGTGAAGATATGTGGTTTTGGGAAGCATGTACCAAAGCTGATTGATGGTGCTGATGCAGAAAATTATTGACTAACTGTACCATCTGTTGTATTTCTGCCCTATGTTTTTCTCTTATCATTTGTGTGTGTTCAAACTGTGTGTTTTTTGAGAAATAGTGTTTGATGTGAAACAGAACTTAAAAAAATTCAGCAAGTCGCAGCTTGTCAATGTTTCCATAAAGGAAAGGAAGCAAAGGTTGGGCCAAGGAGTTTTTGATGCTGTTTGATATTAACTGTAGTGTTGTCCTTTCATCTGCTTGTGTTGCAGTCACTGTCAGGCTGCGTAGGTGATACCAGTGTGAGAGCTGAGCACAGCTGTGATGCTCAGGAACTTTCTGTGCCATGCCTTTATCCATGTTTCTTTTCAAGCTGATGGGCTGATGAATGAAATTGCATTTTTAATCTTTGCAGATGTGATCTTGGCTCTATAAATTGGTGGCAATTCTTCTGTGGAGACTTTCACAGGAACAGAGCCGGGGTGCTGCAGCAAGGCTGTTGTGATGCATCCTTGTGATCTCTGTTTAATTGTTTTTAGGGATGATGTGTCTTGCCTTAAACAAAAATGTCTCTCAATCATGATCAGCAGTTTCTCATGTTAAAAAAAGAATCAATTCTAATGACAAAACAGCTTCAATCAATTCGTGTTTTCCTGCAGTTGTACTAAAATGAAATGCTGTGTCTCAGTATTTCAGAGAAAGAGGCTCTGCGTGTTGAGAGGGAAGTGAGTGTTTTTTGTGTGTTTACTTTTTAGCCTTTCTCCACCCCCTTTCCCTGCTCCTGGATAATTCCTTGTGGGAGCCAGCACTATATCTTATTACAACTGAAGCAGATTTTTATTTTCATTTCATTTTCATTTGAAGAATGCATGGGATAGAAGAGGCAGAATTTCTTCCTGCAGCAGTCTATTTTTTGAAAATGTTGTCATGGTCTGGATTGTCGCATATCAGCATTTGAAACTCTGTAGTAAGGGTTGGCATGTCACTGAGAGCAGCTTCAGAGCACGTTGGTATTTGATGGCTTCTGTTACAGACCCAAGTCTGGATGATGTTGCGGGTCAGGGTGTGTGCTTTGCTGAACTTCCTGAACCAAATCCCTTATTATGGGAGCCAGTGCAGTGCCTTCACCTTGGGCTGCTTTGAGCCTAGCAGAATTCTACTGTTTCAGTCTGTAGCAAAGTACAATTTCGGGGTTTTTTGGGGGGTGGGGGTGATTTGTGCATGTGTCCCCCAACTCCCAGGCTCCCATGTGCTTGGTGTGTTTGTGCCAAGCCTCGAGGTCCAGTTTCCCCAAGCATTTCTGCAAACCAGTAAGGAAGAGCTTGGGGGTGGTTTTGAGGTTTTTCTTGAGTTCTCATTCTAGGAAAATCTGAATATCAAAGCCGTGAATCTGAAGAGGTTCCTGAAGAACAGGGGTTCTCCCTGCAGCTTTGGCAGTAGCAGGGTTGGGGTTACACGTGCGCGAGGGACGCCTTGCTGGAGCCCGGCAGACGGCCTCTCCGCATGGGTTTCCTTGCTGGCGCCTGGCAGGCCATGGAGACCTCCTCTCCTCTTGGCATGGGGCCACGCAGGGCCTGAGCTGACCGTGGTTCTCAGAGGCTTTCTGCCTGGCTTCCTGGCACTTGACCTTAGAGTAGCTGCTGTGCGAGTTACAGCATAGCCCAGGTGTTCAAAAGGTTTTCATGACACCTATATGATAATTGGAAGGAGTTTTAGCTCTTGCCTTCAGGTAGTTTAAGGTCTTGTCTGTAACTTGGAGAAGGGAGGGCTGCTGCTCTCAACTGCATGATTAAATAAGTAGCTACTCAGTGGTTTTTCCCCTTATCCTTCTGCTTTTGAAACTGTAGCTTCTTCTGTTCAATGAAGTTGGAGGAAAACTCGGAATGAAAATTACATTGACCCAATTCAGACAGGGAGGCAGGGGGTGGATGGCGATCCTGAGCAGCAAAGGGGAGGGGAATGACCCCTGGTCTGGCTGCAGGGGCAGTCAGCTGTGCATGGCCAGCAGCCTGGACCACTGTACCCAGTGAGGGTATGAAGACTGACCTCACTGAGCACTGCCCGGTACTCCCGTACGTGCTCGAGCACCCGTGTCCGCCGGGATGTTCCCGAGCAGGCACCTTTGTTTCTTCTTAAACCTTCGGGAACTGGCACTGTGGCAAATAGGCGGTGTCCCTGCCCATCCCCTCTGCCCCCGCTCCACACTCTTTAGAAAGAATTTATTGCTGGGAAGAGAGCTTGGGGTCAAGGAAGGTTCAGGGAAAGAAAAGGCCTTTAGGGGTGTTACAGCTGCTGTCTTTGCAGCAAGCAGCACGTAAGTTGTTTTGCATTCAGTGTCAGGGTACATATAGGAAACATAGGTACTTCTCATCATAAATATTATTGTTGTGAGAGACTCAAGTGGTTTAGGGTTTTCCTTTTGTTTGAACGTGATTAGAACCTCTGAGCAAAACAACTTGATTACTCTGAATTTGGCTGCTTGCCAGCCTAGAAATAGAAGGACATCCGTAATCCACATAGATGTGGCACAATGTTTTAGTAAAAAGCAATTTTCAGGGTCATAATATGTGGCCTGCCTTTTTATGAAACACATTCACTTAAAAAAATCATTTGCAAGCATACCATTTCAGATAGTAGATATAGCTAAGGTTGCATCTAGCTTGCCTTATAATTCTTCCTAAAAAATTTTTGCAGTTGGTGTCTCCCACACCTGACTGCACAAAGCTTTCCTGGCACACGCAGGGCAACTGCCCAACTAACTGCTTATAGATAGGAAATTGCTGGCATGCAAAGTGACATCAGATTCACAGGGGAAATGGTTCTATTATACAGTTTATTACAGCAGGATTGTATGTATTTACTGAAGCAGTGGTCAGTGATTCCTGTTTCCGTCTTTTTTTCTTTTATGACTGTTTAAAATTGTTTGCAGAAGTGGGTACATAGATATTACTGGACGCTTCTGTTGTGCTATATTTGGAAACAGTTCAGCACTAGCAAAGTTGGAAACTATGCTAAATGTGCACAGTCTAACCCCTAAATATGTTTTTCTGTCTTAGTGGTGCAAGTACCTCCTTACTGCAGTTCCATATATAGAAATTTGCCATCCGGCTGCATCGTTTTCCAGAGGTCCCACTGAGTCAGGAAACCCCCTCTGCAGCAGTCAGACCTCTTGGGTAACTGCTACAGCAAAGCCAGTCCTCTGCCTCTCCTCTAGGGATGATTGAACTTTCTGCAGCAGATTATTGGAGCATTTGGGAAGATGTCACTGGTGGGGAAGGCAAGGCTCTTCCCTTGCAAAGTGGGACACTTGAGAATTAGCGTGTTTGAAGAAGAATATAGGAATTGTATGTATACAGTAGACTGGGCAGTAGGGTACAATTAGAACAGGAGAGAGACGCCTGCGTGCTTTTTCTTCCCCAATGTCTATAAAGATTAGAGGAAGAGATTCCTTTGTTTTGCAGTAGTATTTCAAAGGCAAGGTGTAGTTTAAAAATCTGGTTTTCTGTGAAGTCTTTCTGCTGTGCATGTGACCCAGGTTTATTGGTGCTTTGGTGTGGGGCTGGTGGAATTGAGTGCATGCAGACGCGGTTGAGGAAGAACAGGGGGATTTGACCTGGTGTTTTCTGTGTTTCTAAGACCTTCTTTCTAAATACGTTTGCATGATTGCCTTAAATGCAACTACATGGGTTTTCTTGTGAGCAGCTTTCAAGCCTGTTTACCGCCAAGTAGCGTTGCCTTGTTTTTTTGCCAAGTAGGCAAAGTTCATTGTTTGAAAGTGGCAACACCTTCAAAATGATGGATTCTCTTTTACTCCTGGGGGAAGAGTTGGGGTGGAAATCTGAAGGAGGACAAGAATGGTAGTTTTTCACACTTTATTGTTGCAAATGGATTTGCCAGCTGGTGTGCTTATCACTCCCATTGACTGCTTCTCAATTTGTTTCACAATGAAATGGATGGCTAGTTTTTTTCTTTCCCACTCTACTTAAAGGATGGTATCAGGAGTAGAGATCACTGAGAAGGATGTGTGTACCTGCCTTGTGTGTCACGTTACTGTGTTGTGCAGCAAATTCTTGACGTAACTGATTTGTCAGCTGTAACCGTTCCATGGATTTCAAAATTACTTTCTGGATGTATGCCATTGTCTGAAAACCAGGATTTCTGTACAAAGTAGATACTTGTTGATAACACTGGTGTACAATGTTAATTGTCCTTCATTTCTCTCTTTCCTAAAGCTTGTGCAATGAGGACAGAAACTTGCTGCGGATTCGAGAGAAAGAGAGACGGAGTCAGGAGGCACTGGAAGACAAAAAACTGTTCTCTGAGAAGACTCCCCTCTTTGCAGAACCCTACAAGGTAATGGTACGGGCTGTGGTGGGGGGAAGAGAGGAGGAAGGAGGGTTGGGGTGGAAGAGGAGAGCTGTTGCTCTGCATAGGGTGTAGCAGACTTGAGCATGATAAACACAAACACAACATCTTCCCATCTGCTTAATTTTATTTCCTCAGAGTGTGTGCTTGAATCTCTGTTGGTTGTGCAAGAGCAGTATGGACTTTGGACTGTCCTCCTGTAGTTAGAGGGAGAGTGCTCAGGAGCAGCTTGGCTGCCTGGCTGCCTGCAGCTATATAACAAATAGATCTGATGTTTGTGCTCCTGGAATCTGCAGGTGTGCACCAAGCTCAGCTTGGAATAACTGATAGTGGCTCAAGCAGTCCTGTCTGCTTTGGAGAGAATTGCAGGATCAAGATGAGCTTGCCTAACTTCACTCATGGTCATGCGTAGTGATTAAGTTAAAATCCTGAAGAATGTCTCTTCCTGAGCTTTTGGGGAGCTTTTGAAATGTCCACCTCTTTGTTCTTCCGTTGCAGACTAATAAAGAAGATGAGTTGTCAAGCCGAATTCAGAACATGCTGGGCAATTATGAGGAGGTCAAGGAGTTTATGAGCAACAAATCCTGTCAGAACCTTATAGGGATTCCAAAGAGTGTTGCCCCTCTGTTTCCCCCCGGACAGCCTGATCGCCCTTACTTCCCTGAGAAGCCCATCCGTACGTTGCCATCTTCATTCCAGCACCCCACCCGCCGTCCACCCGTGGGACCTATGGTTGTAGCCCCTCGTCCTCCAAGCCACTCCAGTCACTACCAAAAGGCACAGGCAGGAACAGAGCCAGCTTCAGCTTTGCACACCAAGAGCCGCAGCTTACCCAGCGCTCGGAGCCACGGTCAGGAGCACGGCCGTGGCAGCCGGGACAGTCAGGCAGGTTTTCCCCACAGCCACAATGACAAGCCTGGGAGTGGGGAAGGTCGTGCTCACGGCCTGCAGGCTTCCCCTCTGGCGCTTTCCCCATTCCTGCCATGTTTGTTGTCTTCTCCAGTGGCACCCCTGTCACCTCTACATTCCAGCCAGCATATCAATTCCAGGTCACAGAACAGCAGCAAAAGTTATGGGTCGACCTACAGTCAAACCAAATCATTACAGGACTTAGTGACAGGATCACAGGAGAAGGAAAGTCGGGACAGCCCAGTCATTACCTTGACCAGCACCACTCAGCCTTCCTCTCAGACTTTCCCCCCTTCTTTGGCATCAAAAGCCAGTGCAATGCAGCAGAAACCAACTGCCTATGTCAGACCCATGGATGGCCAAGATCAGGCACCATTTGAATCCCTGGAGCTCAAACCTCTCCTGGAGGAGTACCATGAAGGACCCAAAGATGTCTCAGATCTGAAGGCAAAAGTTAAAGCTGAACTATCCAAGTTGGAAACCTCTTCAGAGCCCAAGGAAGAGACCGATGAAGATCTCTCAGATTTGAAGGCAAAAGCCAAAGCTGAACTGTCCAAATTGGAAACCCCTTCCGAGCCCATAGAGGTGAGTGCAATTTTTGGGGGTCTCTGTTGGGGCAGGTTAAGTT
Source organism: Ifrita kowaldi (assembly GCA_013398055.1). Classification (NCBI taxonomy): domain Eukaryota; kingdom Metazoa; phylum Chordata; class Aves; order Passeriformes; family Cinclosomatidae; genus Ifrita; species Ifrita kowaldi. Next base: position 101,361 of record VZRS01000485.1, on the reverse strand, counting down.
TGGCTGTGGGGGAGCAGGTCAGCATGCCTGCAGTGACTGCCAGAAGCAATGATGACTGTGTGTGTGTTACCCTGTTTGGAAGGTGCATTTTGAGGTTGACCTGGGTGTGAGATACCTGTTTGAATGGTGAAAATGTGACACTTCCTGTGATTTTTCTATTGTTTTCTCAGTGAGGCTGCAGCAGGTTTTATGGTTCGAGCCTGCCTCTGTGCCCATAATTTTTGTTTTCCTCTAAGGCTTGTTGAAAAGAAGGGGGAAATTATATGAAGAGAAGATAAAGTGTTGGTGCAGAGTGTCAGTACTTTGAGTGGTGGTGGGTGGAGGCCCCAAATCCTCAGTGAATATTGGGACAACCAACAGTGCAGTGAATTCTGTGGTCACCTGGGCTTTGTGATAAGGGACTGTGAACACCACAGGATTCTCCTCTGTAAGTTTGTAAAATCTCACTGTAGACCCACAGGAAAGTATGACTTGATACTGCAAGTTTCCTTGTTGTATTCCATCAGTTTTTGCTGATCCAAGGCCACCTCTCTGATTTGTCATGCGGGATGGAGGCAGAAGCCCTGACTGGTAAAGCAATGGGAGAGGAGGGAGCAGCACTGTAGACGTGTTGTTCAGCAAATGCAGCTCCTTTTCCTGTGTCCTTTGAAGCCCAGTTTCAGCTGTGCCAAGGGAGCAGCGCACTGACTCTGCCTGCCTCGTGGCATGGCCTCCTGTGGGCTCAAAGGCACTTGGTCCCCTGCTACATTTTGGAGACTTTCTATGCTCATCCTTCAGCACTGAGGTTATTGCTGTGCCCTATGGGATGTAGCATCCCATGGTGCTGACCTAAGGCAGCTGGGCAAGGAGAGCTACGGAGTTTGTTTCAAATTGTATTTTGCCACCTTTGTAATGAAGAGTGTGGGTGCAGTCTGCTTTTCATGGAAAAGGGTGTGGATCAGCTGCAAATGGCTGTAGGCAGTATCTTGTGGGAAATGAGAGGAAACTGTCAAAATGACATCGTTGAGAAGTTGTGAACGTACTTTCATGCTGAGAGATTTTATTTGCTACCAAGTAGGTTTGGCATTGCATATCACACCTCAAAACAGGAAGTTCACTGAGGTCCACATTACCTTGTTTGCTTAGCTGGATATTTTATTCCTGGGAGACAGATTAAGCAGTGCAGGGCATCACCTTCTACATTATCTTATTGTCTCATCTGCATTATTGTCTTATCTCTTTTCCCATCCCCATACTTATTCTGTCATCTCATGTATCTCTGGTTTAATATGAATTTTGATAGGGCAGCATTAGCTATGATGCTGTGTGCTGAATGAAACCTTTTTCTCACTTTCTGTAGAGCATGTCAATCTGAGTCCAAATGCCCATGAAAATCGTACAGTTGCCAGTGCAGGAGTAGCATTGCTCATGGTCCTTCTGTTAGATCTGTGGCAAAGTAAGAACACATTAAAAAAGGAGTTGACAATAATAAGAGAAATGTTTTTGTGCCAACCAGGACCTGGATTTTAATTATATGCTTAGTCCATTTTGAAGCTGATAGAGGAACCTTTTTTGTGAATATGCTGAATGATCCTCCTTTGCAGAAGGGATCTTTAGGCTGTGGCCCCTGACTGTTTTCTGTGCATAGGCAGGAAGGAACATAGGTATTTTGGATAATGGCTCTGTAAGCTCTAGTGAAAAACACATTACTTCAATTTCTGCTTTTTTCAGCCTTGTCATTGTCACATTTGCTAATTTCTGTTTGGTCTCGGTGATGAACATCTATTTGATAATAGAGCCCTCCAGTGCCGAAGCCTGGAGAGAGAAGAGGAAGAAACAGTGAGGTTGCACCCGTGGATATATGGCCTGTGTGCTGGATGTACAGTACAAGGCAGCCTGACTGGGGGTCTGTTGGCTGATGAAAGGTCATCTTTAGTTTTTGGTGAAACAGGAGCTGTGGGGAGGCTCCTGCCCTGCAATGACCCTGACAGTGAATAGGTCTAGACCAGAGGAAACTCTGCTGTTCTTCCCTCTTCTTCCCTGAACTGTTTGGCCCCCATTTACTGAACGTCCACATGCCAAATACAGTTTTTCCTGTGATCTCCCTTGACATGACTTAGGAAAGCCATTTCCTGAAGCACATGTGTTCTGATTAATTGAATTTCTAAGGCGTGTTTCACCTGCAGCTGTGAATTCATTATTGACAGCTTCTGCTCATGGGAACACTGAAAAGTTCAGCCTTCCAGCCCGAATAGACACACAGTTTCACTGTAGAGTGAATGAATCCACAGTGGATAACAGTGCAGTGACTCACTCTGCATTCAGAGACACTGAACAGCTCCTTCCCCTCTTCCCCAAATCAAAGCCTTCACTTTCAAATGTCATCACTGTCCCTTTAAGGCATCTTTCCAAATTTGTTGTGAGAAAGCTTGAAAATATAGTACACATGAAGAGGCTTAGATGTATCCCTTCTCTTCATGTGCCAGGTTTTACCTCTTCCCCAGCACCTAAACAAAGATGCTTTTAGAGCCATTCTCTCTCTCCATGTCTTTAGGAGAGCTGCAGCACCAACAGAGACCCTTGTATTGCCTCCATTGACACAGACTGTGATGTGTGAAAGGGAATCAGCTTGACAGCAGGGCAAGAAGCAGCGAGGCTGTTTCGAGGGAGAGTGTTTATAAATCAGGCATTATTAAGGGCATAGTGTATGGAGGAATGTACAGCCCTTGATGCTCACGGAAGATTTGGCTTTGTTTTCCCCAAAATTTTGTGTGTGTTAGGGCATAGCTCCTTTTACCTCGTGTAATGAGGCCTCGTTGGACTCTCCTGCCTGTGAGCTGGGAAGCAAATAGGGAAGCAGCCAATTTAGAATGGGGGAACAACAACAACCAACAATGATGCAGCCCAGATGTGTTGAGTCTTTTTGGTAACACTGTATTATCCTTGAAGCACAGGGTGCACACAAAGACCTCTGTGCTCAAATTGCTGTCATTGAGCTGTGTTTTCCTCAGTAAACATTTATCAATGGTCACCAATTAAAACATGGTTGATGTATAATAAATAGTAATTACTAAATTCCTATGAAAAACTTTGGATGGCAAATATAAAACGTCCATTCTAGATAGATAATTTTTCACTGGACTTCTCTTCATGGCACCTCTTCAGAAACAAGAGTTTTTCTACTGGCAGGAGTTGTCAGACAGGTGAATCCTGTAAAGTAGAAATAAATGTATTGCTTTAATCCTGCATTCTTTCAAAATGAAAATCTTTAAAGACATATGTAGCACTGTTGGCCCTATGTAATGAATACACAGTATCCATTCATGTCAGTTAGCATTAAGCTACTGTTGTCATCTTTCTACCAATCCTTTATGTATTTCTCATTTACTGAATAGAAGGGAGATTGTGTTTTGTTTGGAGATTTTTTCCCCCTCACCCCTTGTATTCCTTTTTTTGACTAATTTTTTTCCTTGCTGTGCACCAAGGCAGGTAACAAGGTGTAACTTCTGTGTCTCCTCTGCTGCCCTTGTTATAATCAGAACTGCCTTAGGTAATTGGAGAAGGGTTTCCATTCTTCACCACAGGCATTGTGTCTATTTGTGTCATTGCTGGTGTGTGACTGCTAAAGAAGCAGATCAAACATGAATGAGAATTGTTACTTTTTCTGACTGTTTTGGGTAAGAAAAGTTTTAAAGGCAAAAAAAGTAAACCTCAACTTCACCATAAGAGCTGAAACTGAGCTATCTCATTTTTGGTAAGCATTACTAACAACTTGCATGTAAATATCCAAAGCTGTGCCATGCAAGGCCTTTCTCACAACCCTTGGGCGTTGTGGTGTGAGTTAAACTGAATTGCAGCCAGAGGAAGGTTTACTGTGGGATTCTCTGCTGCTTGTTGTCAACCCAAGTGTCCAAAGATGTATCCTTTTACTTGAGTCTTCTCCATATCCCCTTTTGGCTTTCGGAAGTGAAAGCAGTTGGTACTTTTTATGCTCTTACACTGTTTTAATTTCTTTTTCCCTTCATTCACTGGGTTGCAGGTACATCCAGAGGCAATGACCTTGATCAGTGCCTCTTGGGATGGTAGGATGGACCACAGGCAGTTTGGGGGTTTGGAGGTCAGGACTGCACACAGCTTTTGCATTTTTAAATGCATAAACACATTTTGGCTTCTCTTGTTTTCTCTCACTTGATTAGCATGCAATATCTTAGGAGAAATCACAGTCAATCCCAGTTGGCTGTGATTTCTCCTAAAAAGAAAAGGAAGAAGTATAGGAAAGAATTATATGTCAGTGCTGTGTTTTGTTTGGGTTTTTTCAGCTAAACCAAGCCAGAGCATGAGGGTGTAGTTATGTAAACAGAAAAAGCTACTTGTATTTGATTTAATAGGTGAGTCCCACAGGATGCAAAAGAGGTTTTTCCCTTGTGTGCCTCTCCTTCGGAAGAAGCCATGCATCCTATCCAGGCTAGAAATAAACCAGCAATAAAATGCCAAAGCAGCTCCGATGGCTCACGCGAAACATCCTCCACCAACCTCTCTGTAGATTTTTCAAACTCTCCGCACCGTTTCTTGCACGAGTGGAAAGTGCCAAAGGGACAGATGTTGCCAATTTGAACCGTACAGGGGGAAGGCAAATATTGCTAAGCAACCGAGTGCTTGAGAGAATTTTTCAGAGAGGAGCCAAGGGAGTTATGCCTGGGAGCGCCTGCAGCTTCTCATGGCTCGGTGCGAGGGAAGAGATTAAAAGTTCTTTCCTGTCAGGGCTGACGCCGCCAGCACAAAAGACACCATAACCTATTGACACTGATTAGGGCTGACAAGGGAATGTATGAAAACAGGAAATCTGCCCTGCCATGTGGGAAGGCAGTAAGACATGTTCACAGAGGTAAGTGCAGCGCACAGCTGGTGCCAGGGTGGGGTCAGCAGTTGGCTTCAGCGGGACGAGGTGAAACCCAGGCAGGCACCCAGCCCTGTGAAGTCCAGTGGGGGCCATGTCTGGGTCTGGCTTTCACATCTGACTGGGAGCAGGTTGCTCAAGGATAGGATGGCAGGGGGGTGTTTTCAGTGAGTCTTGTAATAATTGCAGGCTGCTTCATGTAAATGGAGTTAAATTCTCTAGTTACTGAAGGATGAAAGAGCTTATAAACAAGGCAAGTCTTAAAACACCTGCGTGTGGTTGTGCTCCTTCCTGGCCAAGAAGCACTTCGTAGCTAAGTGCCAGCCTGGAGGTCTTTGCTCTGGTGGTCCTGAATACCACTGGAGATGTTTCCTCAGAGAGTGAATCTGCCTGTTTCAAGCCTCTGAATTCTTTTGGCTGTAGCTCTTGTCTTGTTCAAGAGATGTATTTTCAGGAACGAAACACAAGATTTATCTTCCTACATTGGTCATCACATTAACACTCTTCTAAGGCTACTTTGAGCACCTTTTGGACTTAGACCTGATTCTTTGCTTTGTTTAAATGTGCAGAAATGTTTAGCATGTGCTTTGTGTTGTATTTCTTACTTCATGGGATTTTTTTTTTTACTGGCTACCAGTGAGCCTCAGTGGAAGTGGCATTTTGCAGCTTAAGGATGCTCCATAGGAATAGTCTGGATCAGCACAGTGATGAGGGTTATGACAAGTCTGGTGATACTGCTTTTGCTTCTTGGGCACTGGTCACAGTGCTCTTGCCCTAAATGGGTCCTGCAGCAGGAAGGTGCCTCACTGAGGTGTTGGTCAGCTCTGTGGTTTTCAGTGAGCAGCAGCATTAAGGGGAGAAGAGTTTCCCTGCTGTTTGTATGGGCTGGTACAGTCCTGCATCGAGAAAGGCTTCCTGATGTTCCTCAGTAGGGCATGAGATTGCCAGAGCTCACCAAAGCTTGACTACAGCAATATGGTAATTTTTGAAATGAATTCAGTAAGTAGTGGTGTTAATGCCCTGGCACACTACTCAATGTAGTCTGTTTTTCTGTAAATTTCTGCAAGGTATGCCTCTCTTACACAAGTAGGAGTGTGTTGTTATTCTGTGCCTTGAAGTTTCAGGTCTCATTTTTCATTTTCTCGGATGTCTTAATAATGTTGCTGTCTGAATTATCTTTAACATCCTTCTCCCTCCCAAGCTCTAGATGCCAGTTTTCATCTTCATAATGATGAGCGTTTATTACCTAGACAATAAAATAGTGCTTAATTATTTTAAGCAGCAGAATATTTCAATTCCTTGTTAGAAAGGGTGATACTCCTAACTTTTTGATCTCCTGCTTTTCAGCACACCAATTTCTCCTCTTAAGTGCTTTAGCAGTGTCGTGTTTTCTTGCCAACTTGTTCCATTGGTCAAATGTTTCATAAATGTCATTAGATATTGAGGTGCTCTTTATGCATGCAGTCAGGTGTATCAAATAGTGGGAGACAGATCTTGGCAGTCCATCATGCTCCAAGCAAAAAGTCCGGGTACACTTCCCAGAGAGACTCTGCCATCAGCCCGGCTGCCTTTGCATGTACCCAGCCACAGGGAGACAAACTGCAGCTGGCATCACTTTGTGCTTGTTTCAGACCCAACAAGGGCTGGGTGCTGGCAGGTGTCCTCTGTCCCCTCCCTTCCCCACAGCCACCTTCATCTAATAAAAGACACTACTGCCTTCTGTGAGCCCCTCTTTTCCAGGATACTGAATTCAACAACTTTGGCCTTTCTGCCTGTTCTTCAAATGGAGCTTTTCTGGAATCAAAGGAGGAAGGAACAAGGGTGATGTTTGCTTTTGCTGCTGAGGAAATAGAGCTCAATAGTACTTGGCTTGTGGAATAATTTTTAACCGGTTATGAAACTTGACCTAAACTCCCTCTACTTACAGAAACTCCAGTTTGGGTGACTTGTTCAAAAGTGCACTTTCCTTTGAAGACAAAGAGTAAATTTTGCTATTCAAGACATTACCATACAGCTTAGGTTATGCCACAGTCAGAAATGTTTTGCAAGGCTGGCTTGCGAAACTTTGCTAAGTCAAAAGAAAAATTTGACAATTAAAAACCCCCCCAAAAACCTACTTAAAATTTTCAGATTTTTTTCACTGCTTGTAGTTAGAAAGAATAGCAACAACATAGCAATACTTATTTTTTCTGTTTCTTGGAAGATGAGAGAATTCAGTTTCTGTATTAGCATAATATTAAGAGAATTTATTTGCCTTGAATCAGAGCCTAAATTTAAGTATTTGTTTTAATACTCTATCGAATCGAAAGCACCCCAAGAGGGAGAAGTGAGTGAGCACTTCCCCATGATTTTTAAGGTTAACTGTTGTATGTGTTTACAAGTATTTTTCTGTGTCTCTAGATTGAGCACACTGGCAGAGTGGCTGAGCATTTTACAAGTTTGTTGTAAAATAAACAATGTGTGGAATGATTCCTTATTAACACTGTGGTATCTATTTCTTCTAAAGCTTGTATTTTTTTAACTTGGTTTAAGAACATTAGTTTTTTAAAATATGAATTATGCATGTTGTGTTTTGTATAGCAGTGGCTTATGAAGAATGCTATAGTTTTGGGAAGATGTAGGGTGAATTCATGTAACAGGAGACAAAGTCATGTTAGATTAACATCCTACCAACCTAGTCCCCCTCATAAAAGGAATACTTTGGTTCCTTTCAACAGCCTGTCAGCTGATGGCTGTTCAGACCAAGCTGTAATTCAGTCTTGGCTGGACACCATCTGTTCTCTAAAGGTGAAGGGTGTGGTACATTCAGCCCGAGTGTTTTCACTTGAAGCAGGCATTTTTATTGGAGGTGCTCTTGGGCTGTCACGTTGCAGTTTCTCTTTGCAGTCTTGCTCTTTGCAAGTTGCTTGTCTCTTTGCAGTTTTGCTTTGTTAATCCTTGGCTGGGTGTGCTGAAGGAATGCCATCTGTGCTTTACCAGTGCAGAGGACACCCGTTGCCTCCTTGGTATGCTGTACTGTGGAGCAGGGTCAGCTCCATTCCTGCCCCTCTTTGCTAATACAGTATTCGTGTTACCACAATAGTACTGCACACTTTTCCATAGTGGAAGCAAGAGGAGAAGCAGTGTGGTATTTATTTCTCTGTTTGCTATGGTAGCAGTAACCCCTTGGGTATGTCCGACCCTTCCCTTAGACATTTCCTTAGACATTTCCTCGGAGCCTTCTGTGGTGCACATGTAGGGAAATGCTTGTCCAGCTTTCAGGAGTCTAAGGATTCTGTGTGAAACTATTGCAATGTAGAGAGTTTGTCTGAGAGGATATAAAGAAGTCACAGTACACAAAGGTGTTGGGCCCTAATCCATCATGTGGCTACAAATTATGAACCTGCCTGCTCACATCCCTGAGGTATTTAAATGGTTTGAGTATTTTGCCATTGGTTCTTGGGAACTTTTCACACAAACATTGGCATCATTTGAGCAATTATGTTTGAAGGAAATGATAGGCAGTGAAACAGCGATACAGAAAATCTGGAAATGTCTGTAGTCCTCTCCAGTTTTCTGTCCCTAAGATGCTTCAGGAAAAGATGGAGAAAGCTTTTCCTTAGGCAGAGGTTGGTTGGTGTCTTGGCACTTCTTGTAACCACGTCTCCTTGTTCGGATTTTAATTACAAGCCATTCAGTCAGCATGTTAAATAAGCAAAAAAGCCATTGCTTCCCTCCAGATTATACAGACAAGGAAAGAAACAGTGAACTGACCCTCTCCCATCCTCTCAGCATTGCTTTGTTTTCTGACAGCCTTTTGAGCCCGGGAGGCTCATGGCCTGTAGCCTTCCTGTTACACCTGACTGACAAGGATCACTTCTCAAATGCCAGCTGGGTATGTTAGCTCAGCACCTCCTGCTTCACTTGGCTGCAAGTAAAAATTGTGTGTGACAGCTCTGCAGGGCAGTAGGCTGGCCATGAAGAATTTCTGGGACTTGGGAAACACCGTCTGCAGTCTTTAATGCAGAGTTTAGGGAATGATAAAAGTATCTTTTAAGGAAGCTTACACTTTGAGTCATGACAGAAGCACAGATTTTAAATATTGCGGACCAGTTGTTCTAGGCACAGCATGAGCAAAGAAGGTTCTAGAAGGCTCTGTCCAGCTCTGGCCTCTGTTCTCACCTGGCAAACAAGCTGAGGGTGCTGTGGGCTTTTTGCTGAGTGCACAAAGCTGTTTGCTGAGGAGAGGATGAAAGTATCTGTGTGTGTGTTTGGCTGAGTAATAACAAACATCTCCTGGGAGCAGACCTTGTCAGCCTTGGACACTGCTTCTACAGCTGAAAGTTTAAGTTAAGCTGCTTTCAAGTTAAGCTACTTTCATTTACCTGGTCACTCTTTTTAGCACACAAAACTGAAAAGACTGACCACGTAACTGGTGGACAGGACTTGCTCTGGTTTCCCATTGTCTTTAGCAAGATAGGGATCTTCAGGAGACTTGTCCAATATTTGTCTCGAGGACGATGACTTTCATCTGTGTATACATGATGATGATGATAATAATAAGGCACTTTGCTATTCCAATCACAAAACATAAAATCTAGAAATAGGTTTTTTTGCATTTAGTTCAATTGTAAAACAATGGTGATAGTTGCCTTTGCAAGCAAAAGGATATCCTGCTATTTTTTTCCCCACAGGTTAAGTTCATTGGTTTGGAAGCATTTAAAAATATTTCTTCCATTTCCATTAAGTTTTAAAAATAGCGTGTAGGCTCTTTCTGAGTTAAGGACTTCATTTTCTTAAGGAGAGAGATACAATTCCTATCCTTTCAACACATGTGTTTTCTTCTCTTTTTTCCTTTGGGAATACTATCCTTAGATGCACTAACAAGCATCCCTTTATTCATGTCTCTCCCACTTGCCTGCTCCTTTGATGCACTGGTCCTGGTGACTGATGCCTTTTAGCTCCCCTGCAGGTTGTGTGATCTGTTCCAAGCAGCAGCAGCAGCACAGAGTTGTGCTGGGTGCTGGCCTGGGACTGGTGATGTTGCTCCAGGCTCCAGCTTGTCTCTTCAATTTGTTTTATTTCCCCAACTTCTATTGGCAGTGGTGGTAATGCAGGGAGGTGCTGAGGGGCACTGTTTTCAAACAGAGGGGAGAGCCTCCATCTCCAACTCTTTGTTTACTGAGTCATTAAGGGGAGGTGCACCAAGTGCCACCACTGCCATCATAAATCTAACTCAGCTTGTTTTCCAAGTGGTCTTTGGGAAGGGAAAACATTTCTGAGAGATGGCAACAGTTAATTATCTGAGGTGATCCCCAGAACCACAGGATGCCTCTCACCACCAAAAGCCCCAATTTCCTTGATGGTCTTAACAAGCATAGTTATTATTTTCTTATCTTTTGTTGTTTCAGCTGAAGTGACCAGCTTTTTTCTGGAGTAGGCTGGAGTCAGGCTACTCAAAATACTGTAAAATATATCCATTAGCATAAATTGGAAATGAGAAAATGCCTGAAACAGTGGCTTGCTGCTCTTACACAAATGCTTACATTGAAAGACAACCTCAGCCTTTTATGGACACAATACTTACAGATTCTCATTAAGCAGTATTAAAAATTATTTACCGGAGAGATTTTAAGGGGACAGTAGGTAAGAAAGTTTTGTGGAATCAAGGGGTCAGAACTAGGTTTGTGAGAGCTACTCTACAGATGGCAATTGCAATGGAGAGGCGCTCTTGTGTGGAAGTTCTTTATGCAGAGCAATTTACTAGTGAGATAATTAGCCTTGGCTGGAGTCCTGGTCTGCATGGCTATAGACAGGTGATGCTGCACTGAACTTCCATGCTTACTTCGTTTGGATTTCAGTCATATTATTATTAGATGAAGGCTAACAAGAGATGCACAAATTTCTGTCAGCAGCTCAGGATTTGTAACGAATGCTTCATTAAAACGCATCAACAGTCTGTTCCCCCAGGACACAACCCCCTTGGCTACTTCACTCATAGAAAGACAAAATAGCAATTTGTTTTTCTTACACTGTTTGAACACAAGGAGGCCCGTGCATTTATTTTTAGATTGAGCAAAATAATCCATCTCAGGGGTAGAAAAGCATGTAAAATCTTTAAAGAATGTTTTATTTCCTGCAGGCACCCACGCAGGAGCAGGACAGTACAACCATTGTTTGCTGAGCATTTTGATGTAAAATGCTTAAATTGGCAGGATCATTCAGTGTCAGCTGAAGAAAGCTCATGGGAATGGTTTGATTTGTTTTCAAACCTTCGTCAAGGGTGGTGACAGGCTGGAGCTGCTGTCTTCACTTTGAGCTGGGCTGCTGAGTTGAGGTGTGGGCAGAAGCAGAAGTGAAGGTGGTGTGGCATTTTCTAGTGGAATAACTTCGGCGTTGCCGTGGAAAAGAGAGGAGTGGACTCAAAGGGGTTAAGAGTTCTTGTGGAACTGTCCACAGGGAGCCTGGCTACAGGTGAGCTGCTGGTGAAACCCTGGTGCCCACAGAGGACCTGAAATAGCACCCAGAGAAATTATTTTAGAAGGCTCCTGTGGACTCTGAGACTGGTAGATTGGATTTGTAGTCTACAATGAAGTCTCGTGACTTCAAGCAAGCAGCATAAACACAAATGAGAAAACAAATGCATTTATAGTGTAATTTTGAAGATTTTGTCTGGCTGGATAAGACAGAATCCTTTTGTACGTTTCTGTTGGTGCCTCAGCGTTGCTTTAGTGTGCACAAAGCAAAAAGCATAAATAGGTTTTGTTTTTCATGAAATACAGAAGTGAGACTTAACTCTGAAGGCAATGTCAAGCAGCTCTCCTTCAGCTTCATTTTGATTTGCTGGATTTATTCCAGTCTCACTCCATTAGGTTGCAGAAGTAGATTGGTGAGACAGGAGACTCAGGATGTGTTGCTTGTTTCTGCTCATCCTCCAGAGCTAAACCCACCCGTCTGGCTACCTGAAGCTGGCACAAAACTCAAACAAGTGCATCTCCAAACATATTTTTTACAGCTCTGCAGTGTGTGCTACCTTGTTACTGCTTTCCACAAAGAGAATCTGATACAAGGTTTTTATAAAATTCCAGCTATTTCAGTTTTCTTTGTGTTTAATTTTCTCTTTTTGTCCTTTTGTAGTCTACCTTATGTTTGGTGTTTTTTTGTTGTTGTGGTGGTTGTCATGTTTTTGTTGAAATTGAGTGAGCTTTCTTCTTCTGTGCTAAAATTGATGTGTCTTGCGATAATTTCTCCTGTGAAAATTAATCCTAGTCTTGGGCAACCTGCTGAGAAAATTGCCTTCCCTTCTCACAGGTTTGTCGTTCTGTGACAGCAGCTTCCTGAATTTCCTGGAACAGCTCAAGCTGCTGTTAGAGGGACTCTACTGCCAAAGAGTACCTCTGTGTTATTTTACAGTAGTAATGAAACCTCAGACAATATTCCCTGTAATGAAATGGCCTTTAAAATCTGCAGCCATATTTCATGAAGCCAGGCATTGAGGACATACAGAGCTCTGTATGATTTGAGATTTTAAGCAAATGATGTCTTTAAAGGTTTCATGACAGTAATGAAAGTCCCTTTTTATTGTATGTTTCTGAAATGTTTTTGAGCTTAATAGAAAAAAAGCACCAACGAAAACCTAAATATATGCATGTATTCCCACCCTTGCATATGAGGGAAGTGTGAAGTCAAGGAAGGGATGATCTTGTCCTTAAAATACAGTTTGTTTTGAAGTATTTGCACACTCTTTAATTTGATTTGTTATCGGCTTAATCCAAAACTGGCAGGCAACAGTGCAAAGACTTACACATCTCTGTAAGCTTTAGCTCAGACTCCACATTTTGTCTTTTAAAAACAGTAATACTTTTTGCAAAAACTTTAAAAAGGAAACAAGCAAAAAACCCAATCGCTACCATTTCTTAACATGAAAGAAATCAGAAGAAAATCTTGTGTTGACTGTCTGCCTGCATCTTTCTTACTTGACACAATTCTGATGGTTTTGTTTGCTTTTGATCCCTGTTTCCCCTGTGCAGTCACTTCTCCAGTGGTTTGCAGGGGTCTTTTTTTGTTGCAGCAGCTGTGACAGCGATGCTTTCCTGGGTTCACCCAAGTGGTTGTTGATGCCAGAGCTGAGAAAGTTGTGTTTTGTCAGAAGGGGTGGGTGCTGATGGAACCTGTGGGTTGGAAACGAAAGTGTGGTTTTATGCTCCAGGGAGCTGTTGTGGTTACTAAGTTTCACCAGTATGTGCTTCAAAACCAAGTCATTTTCTGTTGTTTCCAAACCATTTAGCTACAAGCAATCAAAATATCCTTGCTCCATAGTTCAGGGAATACAAGGCCTTGGACTAGGTTAGTGCATGTGGGCAAATACAGTGTTATGCACAGACTTTGTGTGTTTTCTAGGGAAAAAAAAGTTGCTGGTAGCAAAGCATGCATTGATTGCATGGCAGCTTTTCTTGTGTTTTTCTCATAATCTAAAATACCCATTTCATAAAGGTTTTTAAAATATTATTTTGAAGTTATGCAAATATTGGGTACAATATAAGAAGCGCTTCAGATGTGTAAAATAAAAAGCATTGTAAGACTTCTGATCTGTGATATGGAACATTCAAACAGCCTTGGCAGAGAATCTGCTTGGTGTCTGGTGTTCCTCAAGATAGTGTGTGAAAGCCTTTATGAATTTTCATGTTTATGTATTTCTGTCAGTCAACAAGACGGTTTGAGCTTCAAGTTTTGGCAGCCTTTTTCAATACATGGCAGAACATTATTGCATCGATCATCAGGATTAGTAGAGGCTTGGTTAAAATATGCCTTGTCTCTTGTTGGCTGGGTCACTTTTGAAACATGCCCTGCGTGTGTCCATCTTGCATCTGTCCATAGCACGGAGAGGATGGATTTTTAACTGCACGAAAATACAGGTGGGAAGTTGCTTTGGAGAGTAAGTTGGCTTGGTATCGCTAGCGTGACTTGTGTGCAAGGAGGAGAGGGCATCTAATATGCAAGACCTCCTCCTGCTCTGGCTGGTTAAGCACAGATGGGTGAAGTAAGGACAGGGTGATAGGTTTCAGTCTGATTTTTGTCCTGCCTGTTGTTTTCAAACTAACCCTTCACGCACATGCAGTTTTGTGATCTTCATTGCATTCAAGTGGCAATGATTGTGCAGTTGACATGAAAAAACAAATTTAAAACCAGATATTCCTATTCAAGCATAATAAAATGTAGTATTAAATGGGAAGTAGCTGAAAACGTGATTTTTTTAATTTGTTGCTTTGGTTTTTTTTAGTATGAGCGCTGGTGACCTTCTCTGCTGATAGTGCAGGGGAAAGGCTCTCATTAGGAAATGAAGAAAACTTGACAGCACAATGAAGGGCATGAAACTCATAATTGGCTTTTCTCATCATTTCTGCACCACTTGCTCAGGTTTTGTTGGTGTTAATAATTCAGTCTGAGATCAGGCAAAGAGAAATAGCTGGCATACTTGAGCTTTACACACACATTTCAGTTTTAATTAGGAGGAGATACCAGGCAGCATAGGAAAGACACCTGTGCTGTAGCTGTTCCTCTCCTGCACTGCCTGGGTACCTGCAGCACCACTGTCACCTAAGATGGAGATGGGAAAACAAGGGGCTTGTTTGTGCACAGGATGTCAGGGGGCAGCTCCAAACGGGCTGTGACAGCAGAGGCTTGCAAATAGCGGGGATAAGCAGATGGGTGGAAATTACTGAGATGAGAAGGAACAGAAAGGTCTGCAACACCTTAACGCTTGCCTGAGAGGCAGCCTGTATCCATTCCAGTTAATGTCTGCTTCCAGAGCTCCTGTCCTCCTCTTGGCACACTGTGTGTGCTCTGACTGCCGCTGGCCTTGTTTGAGCCCACACATCTCGGCAGTGTCACGCGGTGGCTTCTGAAATAATGCATGGCCAGCTCTCTCTGGGAGGCGATTTTTTTGACATCTTGCTTGAAACTACTCTGCCACAGCCTCCTGATGAGACAAGCTATTTAAAGACCAGGGAGAAAGCTTCAGCCCCCTACTTCCACACATGAGAGCCATACGGTCCTTCAGCTCCACTTGGCACATGTGACAGAGTGGGATGAAACTGTGTGCTGTAATTTTTAATGGAATATCTTTTTAAAAAGAAGCAACCTTAGAAGCTCTTTAACCCCATCTTCATTATGAAAAAAAAAAGCCAAACCAACCACTGCTTATTCTTTGTATTATCTATGGCCCACATATTATCACAGCCAGTGGGGCATCCCTTTTGTGTGCCTGGTCATTCCTTAGGCAGTTTACTTTGGTTTTGGATGATTCTTATTATTGTGATTTCCTCATTCATTCCCTAACAGAGCTGTGCAAGGCTTAGGGCGTGAGCAGAGCTTTGTGGTCATGAAAGTGCACGGATTTTGGAATTGCTCATGAGGAGAGGACATGGGAGTATTTCTGAGAGTTTCGTCACACAGTTGCTATGCAGTGTGAATTGAGTGCATGGGCAGATTTTAAATTGTTTTCTAAATTAGGAGCTCCCTCTCCTCTTTTGTGGGTATGTGCACCTGTGCATTTCTGCAAGCCTGTTGTAGTAAAGACAGACTAATTCCTCAAGTAACTTCTAGGGCTTCTTATGTTTGTGTAGATGCTTCAAATTATTTTGGCCTGAAGTCCTTTTCAGTTCATGATCAAAGTAGTAGTGAATCCTTTAGTGGCTGTTTTTCTTTTTTTACTTTTAAATCAGTATTAATATTATTAGTAATTAAATTAGTATTATTGCTGCGGGAGCTAGCTGTTATTGAAGCACAGCATCAGTTTGGATGGGAACACTGGCTCTAAAAAGACAAACCAAACCCAGTAACCTGAAAATTCTGGATGTCCCATAATTGTGCTTGACCTTGACCACCAAAACATCTTGTAAGTGACATTTGGAGGTGCCTGTGTCATTCCCAAACTGAAAGAGAGTGTGAATGTGGCATAAGGAAATCCTAGCTGGGGATCGTACAAATGTCAGCGTCAGACAACAAATATGCACCAGGCTTAACTGGAATTGTCTGTGGGGAGCACGTTATAGTGTTCCCAGGAAAGGCTGTAGCAGTGCTAGCAGGGGTAGACAGCAATGTGGAATGTTTGATCTCCCACACCCACAGTCCTCAGCGGAGCTGAGCTCATTTCAGGGATTTCTTTGGCTTTATGGCTTTTTAACTTTTCCTGCAGCAGCATCATATTTCTGCTTTTACCTAAACTCTTCTCTTAAAGCTGGCAAGGACATCCCTTGCTGCTGGGTGGTAATTGTGGTTTAATGGTGGTTTAGTGGTTTAACAAGCTAAAACACAGCCAAGATGTTGAAGAAAAAAACCACCAAACAAACAAAAGGGAAGAAAATACTCAGGATGCAGAAAAGTCCACCTCCTTCAGGCACTGGGTGCATAGCTTTGTAAAAGATGAAGCGTCCTCAGTCACTGGAGCTGGGATGGAGGGAAAGGGGATGTGCCCCAAAGGTTTGGGGCACAGGGATAGTCACAGTCCTACCTGAGAGCAGAACCCCTGTGCAGTCAGCTGACTCTGACCAGTTTTGGTGTGGTTTTGACCCTGTGCATGTCCCACACAATCTGTGATTGTAATCTCTAGAGCAATTATTTCACCATGTATTTGATAATGGTATCCTAAAAAAATGCAACAAAACCAGAGGTCCTTATGCTGCCAATGCAGACTTGTGTGGTGCTTGTTCAGTGTCGTGTATTTGTTTTCCTTTAAATTTTGTGCCATGAGGAACAAAGTGGTTTCTGCTGAGCCCCTGGACCTGTGAAGAACCAGTCACTGAACCCTTGGGGGTTACAATAAATCCTCCTGACAACTGAACTATAAATACTCTGTGTATGTAAACCTGTATCAATGTCAAAGTCCTTTCAGGCTCATCAGAAAGAGCTCCAGGATGGGTGATGTGCGTTGTTTGGCAAGGATAAGAGAGGTCCAGACTGGCTGTTACAGATATTCTCTGATTCTCAGTTTAATTGAATTCTACTTTTGTCATCACTTATCACCTCATAAAACTTAAGTTTCTGAAATGGGTGAAGTAAACTGGTTTTGATTTGTTGCAGTCAATCCATTATAGACAGAGTTTTCAAATACTTTGTCCAGGCAAGATCTTGATTTCTTATCAGTTTCATGGTAAGTTTTTATTTGTGATGCTGCCATAGGATATCTCGCGAGTTTCTGGAGCAATCTGTACAGGAAGATACAAGTGCCTGTGTCTGCTGTTTGCCACTTACTGAATTAAGATGTAAATTAGGCTGAGCTACCAGGTTAAGCTTGCTGGGAAGAAAAAGAGGAAAAGAGGTGCCTTTTTTGGCACTGTGAGTTACAAAGCATCCCGGTCTCTTGCTGTGTGGTAGTTCCTTGCTGTTCGCCCTCCCTGTCCCCTCCTCCTGCCTGCTGTGGGACACATCTGCAAGCCTTGCTTTCATTTGTGTGACTAATCTGGCTGTGCCTCAGCTTTCGTTTGTTTGGGTGAGTAAGGTCAGAAGCAGCTCTCCATACGTGATTTTCTGAAGAAAAGTCGAGGCTTTGTCAAATGAGCACTGCCTCAATGAGAGCTTTATCTAGACTCAAACAAATGGGGCTGCAAGGAAAAGGCATTCCTCATCTCCTCTTCTCCTTCCAATGTAAATAGTGCAGCATGTGGGAAACAGATGAGTGGACTTCCCGTGTAAGGGCCAAGATGACAATTTTTGACTTTATTGAAGTGTTTGCTTGCTTTGCTCTTTACTTTTTTCTGGGGAAGATCCTTCTGGTTGGGCACTGTAGCTCACTGTCCTCTTCCTTGAATGTGAATAAAGTCTTCCTGGCCTTTCTCTTTCAGCAAGTACTCTGATGACTTGACACTTCCATAGAATTTCTTGTTTATAGACAAGAAACTGGTCTGGGATGCATTTTGCTTGTTACAACTACTCAGCTCTTTGGTTGTTTTCCGTTTCAGCCTCCTTTAAGGATATCTGTTAGGAAAGGACATGTAAATGACAGATACTTTCAAAACACATGCCTTGTTAGTAGATGAGAAGCTGATCTGTGGAAGGGAAGTGGTGTTCCCCGTGCCCGGGGCACATAAGTGTGTGGAAGCACACATACACTCTGAGAAGGGATATGTTAGAAGACCCTGCTGTTAAAATTTGGGACTGGGCTCTTATAATATCAAGTGACTGACTGTCAGTCACATGTCTTCAGGCCAGCTGTGTCAGCTCAGCAGCTTTAGATAAGTTATTGGTAATATCAGTAGAATGTTTGTTCCTTTATCAGGTACTTTACCAGGTCTGCCACATCTTCATCTCACTATCAGGACGTTTAACTTTGGGATGAGTCAGGCTGGTTTCAGCATTATTCAACACCAAAAGCACTGTGATACCCACTTCTTCATTTACCACCAGTAGCTTTGCAATGCCATTTGCCACTGGTGGCATTGTTTGAGTTGTTTTACTCCATTCCAGGCAGATCGTCCTGTCAGAATCTCCACTCACATCTGCCAAGGACTTGAAAACAGGAGACTTTTTAGAAGTGCGTTGTTAACTGCCCTTCTGATGGGGATTTTAATCCCTGCTAGCATTTTATTACTAATGGGCTTCCATGAAATTTATTGAGCTGTTGGTAAGCAAATGTTCGCTGAGTGCATGCTTGTCTCATGTCAGTTGGTAAAAAACCCAAACAAACTCATGCTGCTTTCCTCTTTCTTGTTACAGCAAACCAGCGCCATTGATGTGCAGTCCATTGAAGAAATTTTGAGGGTAGGTACTCTTAAATAATAGATCTCTGCGTTTGCTTAGCTTTTGCATGCCTTAAGGTAATGGTTGGGAAAAAATACCTCCCTGCTTCTGTTCACTCAGCAGAGGAGAAGTAAAGATAGGAGTCAGCTGGAGTTGTAAGATCAGTCTTTCTATCAGTACATAAATGTAATACAGTCTGGTGCAGTTTGAGACTGACAAGTCATCTGAGACAGCCAGAGCTACTCCTGCATCAAGTCAGGGGGTTGCCATTCCCAAATGCCCCTCCTCCAAAGGCTCTGGACATGCTGCCTCATGTCCGTGCTGCCAGCCCCAGCAGCATGGCCCTGAGCAGGAACACACCTGTGTCCTTCCCACCTGCCTGTGCATGGCACTGCTGCTACTCCCTCACTATAATTCCACTCCACTCATGCAGAGCAAAGCCAGGCCTGATGAAAAACTGTCTCTGCTGTAACCTTGTGTCAGAACTGACTCTGTGAGCAGTGCACAGGCTCCCAGTGGCTGTGGCTGAGTCCATGTTACCCCTTCCTTCCCTGTGCATGGTGTGAAAATGCCTTGGGATTCCCAGGCCAGTGGTGCTGATCCTGAGAAGACAGTTCCTTGATGTCAAATGCTATTCTGAGACTCTGAAGTCCTGGTGGAACAGTTTGGTTTTTGCAATTCACTTCCTTCACTGTTGCTTGAGGTTGCAAAACCCTGATGCTTCAATTGCTGTTCAAAAGCTGCTGTTGGGGCAGTGTTTTAGCTGCAGGGGAGCTGTGCACAGGTGCCCACTGGCTGCCCTGTGCTGGTTGGGGTTGCAGCACGAGGATTCCACCAGGAAGTCTGGCATCCTTTTGTGTTTCACCAGACATATCCTATGTTCTTGCCTGTTAGTAATGCATATCAATATTTTTGTAGCAACCATGGGGAAACATGTCCAAATGCATGAAGAGGTAGATCCAAATGAATCTCTGAAGCATGAAACTTGTTCTGTGTCTATCAGCAAAAATCCTGATAGCTGCTCCTCTCAATCTCTTTGCAGGAAATGACCCGCTCTTGGCCACCTCCCCTGACAGCTCTTAATACACCCACTAAAGCAGAGCCTTCCAAATTTCCATTCCCAACAAAGGTAAGATGCCCTCTTTCTGCCAGGACTTTTGATAAACTAGAAGAGAGGTTTCTGGCTCTTGCATGTGTTTCCATCTGATTTTGTCCCCCTTGTATAAATAAGGGCTGCTAGGAGGTATTACCTTCAGGAGTAGTCAGATAAATTAAAGCACAATGGGGATGAATAAAAAATGCTTCAGCACCTTAGATGTTTGTTGTGATTGTGGTCTTCAAATGCAACTGCTTTTCTGAAACATTTTAAGTATCTCTGCTGAAGCACAAAATACATTTTATCTTTTTGTCAACAGAAATATTTGCTGACCATGTTAAACAGAAGTGTTTGGCAGCTCTTATAAAATTTTAAAAATATTTCTTCAAGCATGTACATACCCCTAATGTGCTAGCAACACATTTTTGGTGACAGTAGCACGTTATCATTTCTGTCCGTGCTAAGCTAGGTCAGGCCAGCTTAGACTATTGGATGCTTTGACAAGCTAGTTGAAGTGTTTATTACAGTCAAGTAACACATGGAAAACAAATCATAGGTATGCTGCTCTTATAAGAGAGCTTGTTTATTTTATTCTCAGTTTGCGCTTTGTCCCTTTTTTCTAGGAATTGCAACCTGAAGGATCTGTAGCAAAGGATCAGAGTAAGTAGATACCCAAGGGAAACACAGTGTTATATGTGTATTGACAGATAGTTTTGTGTGTTGTGTGTTATACATGACGTGTCAAATGTTTGCATTGATTAAGAGGCATGGTTTTCTCTGCTTTGTTGAACAGTGATGAATTTAGAAATGGCTTTAGAATTTGTATACATTCATTACCTAGATATTGAGGCAGCAGTTCATCAGAGGACAAACAGCATTTCATTAGGAAACCCCATTTGAAATGATGAATAATCTGAATGACGATTATGTCCTAGAAGAAAGTGATGAGTCTAATCTGGTGCTCAGAGACCGTAGGGTAAAACAGGCTACAAAGGAGGCAAATAAACCCAACCTATTCATTTCTGATTTCCAGAGCAGTATGGAGCACCTTCAGAAACGTTGCCTAGTTCTCAGCCAAGAACATCGTAAGTAACCAGACCCTGTTCACATCCCTACTGTGCAGTTAATTAAAAGAATCTGGAATGAACTAAATTTTGGGTTACTTGATGTTTCTGAAGATTAAGGTTTTATCAGTCTGATTTGCCTTAGAAAACTTCAATGGAGGGAATTTTTACCAACAGAAATGTAATTGTTGCATGATGGAATCATAGAATTGTTTAGGTTGGAAAAGACCTTTAAGATCATCAAGACTAACTCTTAACCTGACAATGCCAAGTCCACTAAACCTTGTCATGTTTATGATGACTGTGTTAAAACCAAAAGAAAACTGAAGAAAAAACCCAACTATTAATGCACCAGATTAAAGTTATTTTGTTCTTTTAATCTGTGGCTGTTTCACATCACACTTTTGTGCTCTTCAACCTACAATAATGTATCCAACTTACATAAGTTACAAAGGATCCAAACTGAATCTGATTCTGGATATTGTTTTGAAACCTGGGAGGGCTAGTAAAGCTACAGCTACAATAACTGTAAAAACCAGGGCTGAAATTTTAAAGCAAAAAAAAAAAAATTGGTGGATAAAATAACTTGGTGCTGTCCTTGTAGGCGAAAAGTGGTTATCTGCTAATTAGGTTAATTACAGAAGTTGCTTGAAAGCAGTTTTGTGTGGGTTGACATTAATCTTTCAGGATTAACTTGGCCAAATGCAGCATTGGTGGGTTCTGAGCCCTGAGTAACAAATGGAAATCTTTCCATGTCTGGAAGGCTCAGGGGCCCATGTGCAAGGCACTTGCTGAACCATTAAATTTAAATGTCTGTCAGTTGATATGACACATAAAGATCTCATTACTCCATGATACGTTGTTCCATGGAAGGCTGCAAACTACAGACTTGTACGGCTTACTCCACTTGTTTACCTTTTCCTTATCACAAATCATTTAATTAAAAACAAAACAAAACTGGGCTAGTCGCAAGTAAGAGCAAAAGCATGTCTCCATCTTGGTTGAGATTGTAGAATTGTTCACTCAAGCTCTGTAGGGTCTGTTAAACAACCCTTTTCCTACTGTTCCAGCATGATGCAGAGGAGCCCTCACTCACTGGGAGTGTGGGATTGTGTCCTGCTGAGCAGTCAGCTACTCCCTTAATCTCCTCCTTATTTTGCTTCACTTTCTTCCACCCCAGTTTGGTCCTCAATGACTTCTGGAAATTTTCATTGCACTATTAAAACTAGTAGTTCCAACTGCTCCAGGCTGTGCCTTCCTCCTCAGCCACCCTATGACCATCATCATTATTTCAGTTCTCAGCTGCTTGTAAAAAATCCCTTTAGCCCTTCAGTCAGTGTTCCAGGCAGCAGAGAGAGAAGAGACTTTTCCTGCAGACAAAAATTGGAAAAGACTCCTTTCTTAGCCCACAGGGCCAGGATTGTAAATTTGGCATGTAAATTTGGCTCCTTTGGCTAAGGAACTCTGTCCTTAGCCATAATCCCCTCTCTGCTCAGCATCCCTGCTGGGCACTTCAGAGCCAGTGCTCACCTGCAAGGGATGTGTGTGCCCATGGCAGGCAAAGGCAGTGGAAGCAGGAGGAACAGGGTGGCCTGGGTTTGTGTCCAAGTGAGGTTTGCCCGAGGACTTCCTCTACATCTTTCCCTTGAACCGATGCACCCCTCCTTTTTTGTGTTTGTTTTCTTTGGCACAACAGGCCTGGCTTTCTGTGCTGTTCAAAGCACACGTGACTGTCTGAAAATTCAGCTGCCTGGAGTAGCTTGTGTTGCAAAGTGTGGCTGGCTGAAAACAAACAGCGTTTGTGCTGGTTAATTAGAAGATGAAATCCCAGGGCATCTGTGTGCCCAAATTAAGCATTCAGCTTTTCAGAGCGTGTAGGGATTTCCCAGATGGATTTCATTCTTGAATGCAGCCCTGAAGTTTGCACCTGGCAGTACTGGAATGGAAGCAGCCCTTCTTTCAAAAGGGGACATGCCAGCCCATTCTTGGTGATGCATCTTTAACCTGGCTAGCAGAGAGGGACCAGCCTGTGCTTTCAGTGAGGTTGTTTGGCAAGTGATAATAATTTTAGTGCTGCTTCTCTCACTAAAAGAACTCTTTTTAAATAGCTGTAGGGAGATTAATGGTGTGTACATAAGCTGCAAATGAACAGGTCCTGCAAATGAAACCTTGGCATCTATTAACTCCTGAGCTAACTGGAGCGTTAAAATTATTAAGGCAGATTTATTTTCTTTAACTAGCCTATTTAACAATTTGTCAAAACCCTGTTTCGGGGAAACTGGCTTTGTCTACCCTTGCAGAAGTATGCCTTGAAGTCTAGTGTTCTTCCTTGATCCCAAATAGAGCATATGTAGTTGCAGTGTTCTTTTATGCTGATGGATTTTATTTACCAGCAGCTCAGGGGGAAAAAGTAGTCCTTTTTATTAAAAACAGTTAAATCAGACTTGAGAAGATAGAGGTAGTTTCTTTGCACATCCCTGTCCACAGCAGGATCTCTAAGGTCCCTTCCAACCGAAACCATTCTATGATTCTATGATTATCCTCTTACCTCTAAAGGAAATAAGCCTTTAGTCCACAATTTTTAAAGCAGAAAAAAATAAAACAAACACAAACAAACAAGCGAAAAACAAACCAAAAAGCAAATTCAAAAACTTTCAGCGTATTTTTGCATCCCTGGCAGTTTCTACACTACCATCTTTGAAGGACTCCTTCCCCTAAGGAGTTGTAAAAGAAAATAAAAAGGATTCACTGAGATACCAGTAGGTGCTTGGCTAAACTGCCCAGAAGAGTGGAGAGTGCCTGTATTGTTCTTTTGATCTTTCTGTGCCTCATCTGTCTGGCAGTGAGCTTGGGCTCTGGCCCGCATGCAGAGCTGGCTCATGCAGGATTGCTGCAGGCTGTTTGCCTTCTGTAGGAAATTCAGGGCTCTCCTTTTCCAAGGTGGTGTCTCATAGAGCTTCCCTTCAGTGTTTACTCTCAATGAAGAGGCAAGAGGTGATTTCCACCGAGAAGGTGTGTGAGGAAATGAGGCAGTGGAGGGTAGATCACAGGGGAATGGCAGTCACAATGCCTGAACAAAGAAAGAAACTACTTTTTCCAACTTTCTCTCCCTCTTTCCAGGGTGATGTGGTTCACTGGGGATCATTTATATTTGTTTGCTTGCTATAAAACATGTTGTCATGAGGGGTCAGAGTCTTATTTTTCTTATTTGGCCATAAGAAAAATTTCTCACAGAAAACACGTGGTTTGAAATGAGGTTGAAATAAGCAGAGGCTTGATCTGATTGATTAAAATCCCTGTCTCAGTTCCCAAGCTTTTGATCCCATTTTTGGAAGGACACTTGAATAATCCTCTGGGTTGAGGAGTCAATCACCAGCTAGTTTCAAGATTTGAATAACTATACTTTTGAATAGCCAAGTTTTGCCTGCCTATTTTTGAACTCCTTTGGGTTGCCTGCAAGATTGCCAAGGAGGGGAATAACAACCTGGGAGAATTTTGGGTCCCTCTCCTTCCCTTCCAGCCTTTTAACAACCTTGGTAATATATTGAAATTGCAAACAGTAGTTACCACCTTCAGGCAGAGGACTAAATGATGCTTTTGGAAATACTTGTGGGCAGCCTGCTCTCTTCTCTAGCAATAGTGAAACAGAGCTCGTGCCTCCCCACTTGTAAACTGCTCTGAGTACCTGAGCTGCTCGACCTTACTGCTGAGATGTGCAGGAGCATGGAGTTCATTGTGGAGAGAAGAGATGGGAGATGGGCATTGACTTACATATGTGCAATTAGGAGACTAGAGCAGCAAAATGAGAACCCCTGGGACAGAAGAAATATTCGCAGCCCCTGAGAGCAGAGTGTGTGGACATGCACAGCTCCTGTTGCTCCTGATGCTTTCTGTCCCTTGGGGAGCCAGTGCAGGCTCATAGCATGAGAGTCTCTTACTGTACCAGGATCAGACTTCTTCCACCCTGTGCCAGTGTGCTAGATAGCCTTCCTGAGGAGCATTCCCCACACAGAACTTGGTCTTTGTTATGTGTAAATGACAGCCATTGCTACAGACCTCCATTACAAAATATCCCAAGGTCAGTTGGAAAGCAGAAGTAAAAAAAAAAAGCAGAACATTTTAACCATTCATTTCAGGTAATGACAGGGTTTAGTAGATTGAGCATGCCAAATGTTCAGAAAGGATGGGGGAGGTTGGTTTGTTTTGACAAGCACAAACCAAATCTTTTTCAGTGCCTGCTGCTTCAAAATGTGTCTGCCTTGGCTGATATTTATCTTCTGGTTGTCTTTCAGAATGCTCCAGGACGACCTGCAGCTCAGTGATAGTGAAGAGAGTGGTGACGACCAAGTCGGTTTTAGCTGTTTTATACACTAGGCACACAGACTTCCCTTTAAACATCACCACTTGTTGCATTGTTCTGAGTTCTGAGCTAACCTTTCCTCCCCCTCTCCTCTTTGTTTTTGTGAACAAAACAGGTTGTTGAAAAGTCACCTTCTTCACTTGCTCCTCCAAGGTACAGGTTTGTTCCCAAACTACTTGCTAGACCACATAAGGAGAAAAACAAAACTGCTTTTATGTGTGGGGTAGGAGGGTAGGGGTTCCTGGTTTCTCCTGTAGCTACAGACTTTGGTTTCTGGCTGCTGTTGAAAGTCAGCTTTAGTTGTGGGGGGTTTTCCAGAAAGCTCCAATTAGAAATGAATAATCCAGGCATGCTGGATTTTGCCTATGAACCAGAATTGTGTTTCCTCAACTGCTCCCTTCTCTTCTCCCCCTCCCCTCCACCAGTGTGTGGGATCCCACTGTAGATCCCGCTGCAGCTAATGGGATTTTCAGCTGTAGTGGCAGTGGGTGAGATGTGAGCCCAGTTTTAGCTCAGAAGGAAGCCCAAAACAGCCAAGTGGGTAAAGAACAGGAAAGGGTTAGGAAGACTTATTGAGGCTGTTTCAGCTCCTCTTGAAAAGGAAGCTGACTGTAAGCAGTTCCTGCCATGTATTGTTAGTCAGAAGCAATATTCAAGGTAGACTGAACAGCCACATGCCAGCATTTGAGGAAGAAAGGTGCAAAAGCTCACAATTTTTCCTATAGAACAGCACTGACATAGATTTTTTTGGGCTTGATATACATATTCTTCAAGCACAAGGTAGTGGTCTGCAAAGTCAGACTTGTAGAGGAGCACACCAATACTTGGCATGATCTGTGTCTCTGCAAACTCTTAAAATAGGAGTGTCCTCATGATATCAGTCTTGGATCAGCAAGGAGCTTGCCTCCAACTCATACAAATGTGTAGATACTGATGTGGGGAAATCAAAGTACAAAAAATAAAATATCTGCATTTTAATTTTGTAAGCCCATTTCAAAACAAAAAAACCACTGTGCATGAAAGTGACAGCTCTCCCTTGATTCCATCCACTCCATTGTCAGTGTGGAGCAAGACACTTTTGATTAGAGGAGGGTGTTGCAAGAAATGCTGCTGCCTGATGTGGCTATTAATGAAGTGGTTACAGCAGCATGACCAAATAACACAGATGAAGTGAAAACTTAATGGGGAGAACAGGAAAAACAGAAACCATCCCAAAATATGTGTTCCTGTCTTGTTCACCTTTATTTCAAGTTTTTCATTTTGAGGGTTGGGGTTTTCAGAAAAGCACTGGGCAGTTTTGGTGCTTTTTAAACTTTGATTGGCTAAATGCAGTTTCACATTGTAGCAGTGTCATCCTGCTTACATGTTTGACTGGGTTGGACTTGAAAGTTTTATTATTTCCAGCAATTTTATATTCTAGTGCTTTATTTTTTGAGCATGCCAATGTTTTTCTCTGGCCTTCTCCCCTCTCATCTCAGTGCCAAAACATGGGGTTTCAGTTTTATTTTTGAATACTGCCATGCCAATATAATAAGTAAGTAACCTTCAGCCATGCTGCTTTCTAATTTTATCTCGTGGTGGCCTTGCAGTTCCTTACAGTCCCAGCCCAAGAGTGTGGCATCAGCACATTCCAGCAGCTCGGAGTCAGGGAGCACCAGTGACTCAGACAGCTCCTCAGACTCGGAGACAGAGAGCCACTCGAGTGACAGTGAAGCGAACGACCCTCCAAGAGCACCAGCACCTGAGGTGAATGCAAATAAAAGGCAGAGGCTGCTTACACAGCCCCTTGCCTCACACTCTCTGCTGTCTCAATGCAGTCAGGGCAGGAGACCTGAAGCACTGTCATTGTTCAGGTGTCCCTTTGTCATATTTGCTGCATCACTCGACTTTTCTTGCCCTTTGCTTCCCTTCTAGAGTTTGTCAGCCTTAGTTACCCTTAGTAACAGCATAATTAGACTTTGAGATGCCCAGTCTGGAGGTGTTTCCCTGTGTCCTTTGGCACAGTTGTCTAGCTCTCCTGGAGGAATCAATGCCTTCACTGGGGAGACACAAGCAAGGCACAGATGGGAAGCATGGCTGGGCTGGGCTGTATGGGGCCCACCTCTGCCCATGCAGGATTTCTGGGTGACTTTATGGGCAGTGTCAGGGTGAGACCAGTTTCCTGATAATTTAAGAGGAGCTGCTGCCTCCCTGCAGCTTCTGTGCCCGAGTGACAGATTCAGCTTCTCCCAGGTCACAGCTGAAGGGACCAGAATTGCAGGAAGGGCTGGAATATGCTTAGTCTTGCTGCTGTTGAATTTGGCTTGGATACTGCTGCAGTGGCATTTCTGAGGCTTTTATTGGGAAAGCAGACAAACAGAACTTGGTCCCTTAAACTTTCATAATTGAGGCCATGCATTTTTAAAAAAATCTTCTGCAGAAGTGCTCATGTCCCATGCTTTCAAACAGTTCCTCCCGCTTGCAAAACATTATCAGGCCAGTGGGAAGTGCATGGCTGTATCTGCAGACCACAGCTGATGTAAAACAATCCACTGGCAGTTTTGAGGTACTCTTACAAAGCCCTTGTAATTTATTTTTCTCCCCTGTCTCAGCTCTAGCTTTCTTTATTTTCACCTTAGAAGTGCATGAACAGGGAGAAGCCAAAAACAAGCTTTGAGACAGCCTATCTTTCCATCTCACTCTCATACTCTTTGCCCTCCAGCAGTTCAGTTACAGACTTTGCCCACTGCAGTATGGTGTCTTTGAAGGACGCAGAAGTTACACTTCTCTTCTTTTACCAAATTCTGCTTGGTTTGTCCTGAAAATACTAATGAAGTCCTAGCTACTTGCCATTGACCTTTTTATCCTTTTTTTATTCAGCCAGATGTTCGTCTATGATGCTCTGGAGCAAGTCAGTGCACATGGCCTGTTTGTTTATAATCAGTTCTTCACATGCAAAAGCACACACTTTGAGACCTCTAGGCAAGAGTCCCTGGGCTCTGGTGAGCTGTGCTAGGATGGAAATAGCCCATAAAGGCATCAGTTTTGAATCCTCCCTTTCTCTTCTTGTCTGCAGCCCGAGCCACCAACTTCTAATAAGTGGCAGCTTGACAACTGGCTGACCAAGGTGAACCCACCAGCAGTGCCAACAGAGAGCCTCAGTGAAATTGCCTGTGGGGATGGACATGAGGAGGGCAAGAAGCAGGAGCGGGGCATCAGCAGCAATTCCTGCCAGCAGCATGCTGAGCTGAGGGAGCCTCCTCACAAGAGCCAAGTGGCCAGGGCTCCTCAGGAGGCTCCTCTTCCGACCAAACGCAGCTGCCAGAAGCCTCCCGCACACGCTGAGGAGCCCTCGCCCAGGCAGACTGTGGGGATCAAAAGGCCCAGCAAGCCCCTGGTGCACCAGGGGCCCAAGAGAGGCCTGAAGGTGGAGAGTGAGCCTGGTCCTTTGGAGGTCACGGACCAGTCTTCTAGGGACAAGCTGAAGGTGAAAAAAACAGTGAAGACAAAATCCACTGACAGAAAAGACCTGAAGCCAGGACTTCAAGAGCTCTCTGAGAAAAAAAAGAACAAGGGCTCCCACCAGGCCAATGCCAAACCCTTCTTGGACCCCAAGCTCATGGGAGATGCCCAGGCACGTGATGCTTTCAGTGCCCTTCCTCAGGGCCAGGGCACAACCCCCATCAGGACCAGCAGCCACAGGCCTCAGGATTTGCACAAGGAAAAACTGCCCTTGCCTCTCGGGGGGAAGTTGCTGTCACCGGTGAGGGACCCCCCAACCCGTGAGCGCCTTGTGGTGAAAATAGATCTCTGTCTCCTGGAGAAAGTCCCTCAGCCCCCCAGGAAAGATGGACACCAGAGGAAAGCAGAGAGCAAGGACCTTCCTGGTGGGAGGAAGCAGAACTTGAAGAGGAAAGCCACGCACACTCCTGAGGAGTCCCTTGGAAAGAAGAAGGTGAGAGGTGGAATGGGAGGTGGGTTTGTACAAGGACCAGTGTGGTGTTTGAAAAGCCCGTGTGGAGTTCCCACTTCATAGGTGGGGAGCAGAGCCATTAGCCTTCTATAAAGCTGTTATCAAGGGGAATGTGAATCAAGACTGTCTGCAGATGTTTCTTGTTGGTCACAAATCCCCTCCTGAGCAAACGAAAAGCCCTGGAAGCTGTCTAACATGCTTTGGTGTTTCAGAATATATTTTTGCTCTGTTTTCTTGAAATCCTAGTTTTGTCAGACAACCAAACCAGTTGTAACAGTCACTTTCCCTTGAATTACAAGAAAGTCCTTTATTTAACTGAGGTGATCGTTGCTCACAAGTGTTTTTTGGAAAGCTGACTCCCAAAGGGGACTGTGAATATACCTCCAGCCAGCTGGGTCAGCTGCACAAAGAGTTGGCTGCAGGCCTTGTGGTGAATGGGTATTCCCTCTGGATATTTCAGTCCCTGACTCCCCTTTTGCTCCTCCTCACAGAGCAGGTGGCTCAGCATGGGTGGGTGGATAACGTTGCTTTGGGTTTCATTTAGTTTTGCCATTTTATGAATTTCTTGTAGTTGTGAGGGAGAATTGAGAAGAGCAGGGAAACAGTAAAGAAACTTGAGAGACCCCAGAAGCTCCTGCCCTTGCAGAGCAGTGGGAGAAAGGGAAACTGGCAGTCAATCTGTCACATCTCTCCTGTTGTCTCAGAGACACAGGAGAGGAGTTATTTAATGTTGGACATGTCTTCCCTTGCAATCCCAGTGCCTGACTGCAGGGAAACCCCCCTTAGAGCCTCACTGTCAATTCTGGCAGTGCATCAGTGCCCTTTGAGGCTCAGGCCTCACGGCAGCCAGCTGGGTCAGGTACAGCTGTCAGACACCTTTTGTGGCAGTGTAGAACCTGAAAAACAGCATAAGGATGTGATCGCAGTGCTGGAGCCTTGTCCTGAGCACCCTGCCAGAGGCAGGCTTTGTGGCACAGCACAGCCCAGTGAGTGACACAAAGCTGGCTGTGTCCCAGACATGAGTACAGACCGGGAGAAGAACTCACTGAGAGCATTCCAGCGGAGAAGGACCTGGAGGTTCCTTTGGATGAGAGGCTGGACATGACCCAGAGGTGTGTGCTTGCAGCCCAGAAAGCCAAACGTGTCCTGGGCTGCATCCCAAGATGTGTGGTCAGGAGGCTGAGGGAGGGGATTCTGCCTCTCTGCTCCACTCTGGTCAGACCCCACCTGCAGTGCTGCACCCAGCTCTGGGGTCGCCAGATTACCAGCGTTTAAAAATTTCACCTATATCAGCGTTTTGGTAATAAAAACCAAACCCCCTGCCCTTCTGGAGTATCTGTTTGATCTAACTCACATGCAAGTGCCTTGCTTTTGATTACTGTTAGCAGCAATAGGTTTAGCAGTTTCATCTAGCAGTGCCACTACAAAGCAATTAATCTATCCAAGCAAAATTAGATAAAATGTCATTTTAGGTTACTCATCAATGAGCTTGCAATCTCTATCTTCTGTGCTGTGGGTTTGCAGTTTGTTGGTTCCAATAAGGTATTTTTTCTTCTTTTTTAACCAGAATCAATCAAACTTAGCCCTGTTGGTCTGTATTTTATGTGAACTTGTAAAACCTATGTAATTTTACTTTTCCTTTTTTTTCCCTTCCTATTAGAGGGAAGAGAAGGAGGAGACTGATAGGAAGAAAATGAAATCAGAAAAAGAAACAAAATCATTGCAGTCTTCAGCTAGCAAAGACTCCAGCAAATTGAAGTGAGTATACGGTGGTGGAATGGCAGAAGGATGTATAAATGCAAGTTTTTCATAAACAGCTTAGATCAAGGAACTGTATCTCCTGTCCTTACACTCATGAGTTTGCTTCTAAAATAATGTGCCTTATGAAACCTAATCTACAGCAGATTTGCCTTTACATCCTGGAAGCAACCAGTCCAGAAAACAGCTCTGTAGTTGTGGGTTGGTAAGGGTAGGGAGCATTTCCTTTCTCCACTAAAATAGTCCTGTTGTCTTTGTCTAGTTTTTCTAAGTGACCCAATGGACACACAACTACCATGCCTTTTGAGTCCTGACTGTCTGGAATTTCAGGTGGCCTTCGTGGCCA
Organism: Ifrita kowaldi; assembly: GCA_013398055.1. Lineage (NCBI taxonomy): Eukaryota > Metazoa > Chordata > Aves > Passeriformes > Cinclosomatidae > Ifrita > Ifrita kowaldi. The sequence goes on along the minus strand of VZRS01000485.1, from coordinate 70,193 downwards.
GGACTTCCTCGTTTTTCCCAGCACAGCATTTGCAGTGCTTCTGGTAGATCTGTGCAGCTTCCCCTGTAATTTGCATACCAGAGCACTGCCAGCATTCTGGCTAGGCCTTAGCTGGAGTGAGCGCTTCCAAGAGCATGTTTCCAACTGGGCAGTGTTCCCGAGAGGGGAGACTCATGCCTCAGTCATGGGCTGCTGCGTTCAATTCCTACTGGCTTGTGGCTTGGATTCGAGGTGTTGGCTTGGATTGGTATGCAGTGTTGAGGTTTGTGTCCTGACAATAGGGGTAAACTGCTTTCCTGAAGAGAAAACACTGACTCGCTCTGGAAGCACTGAGGCATTGGGACTTAACATTTAGTTGATATTTGAACTGCGGTAGCAATGGAAGAGCTTTAGTGCTGGGGTTTATTCCTCCCTTTTTCTCAGTGAAAATGAGCACCTGTTTTAGTCATGGTCTGGCTTTTGGAATGTGAAGGATAGGAGGCATTTTTGGGGAGAGGGTGCACTGAGGCAGGTCAGGTGATGGTTCTGTGCTCTGTGGAGAATGAGCTGTGCCAAGGTGGAGAAGCTTGGGAGCATGTGTGTGATGTGAGTAGGGACCAAACCATGGGAAAACTGTGTGGTAAAAGAGGGGAGAGGACTGTCCCATGCACAACAGAATCAGGCAGGATGTGCACCATCACACCTCAGTCTTCTCACTGGGTTAAACTTCATTTCCTCCTCTTCTGGTGTTGCAGTCCATGAGCTGGGATTCCCTGCTCAGTGTTTTTTTGCAAACTTTGAGAAACTGATTAAAAATATGTAAATGAGCAGTGATAAAACAAAGTTTAGAACTATTTGGTGCTACTTAGAGCTGCCAGAGTTCCCTGGTCAGAAATCTAATATTATTAAATGTGATCATCTCTGCCATTTAAGAGCACAGCATTTTAAGTCTCTCTCAACTTTGTAAGTATTGTCTAGTTCATCTGGCAAGTCTTAAAGGAAGAACTCAGTTTAATTCTGTCAAAGCACATACAGGATCAAGTGTCAGGGTGAGTGTCTCTGACCACAGAAAATACCGTCTACCAAGAAGGGGAGAGGCAGGCAGTGCTGCAGATCATTTGCCTTGTTGGGTGATTTGTCCCAGGGATTTTAGTCACTGAAATTACCTCCCTCGTGGGGTGCCCACATGACAGATTAAATCGAGTTGAGGTTGGCCAAACAGCATGTGAAAGACTATTCTTTCCATGCAAAGGCTCGTCCCAGGCCTCTGGTAATGGTAAAGGACCTGTTAACAGGGCAATGGAAAGGAGCCTTAGATCTACTAACACGGGGCAGGGGTTATGCTTGTGTCTCCACAGGTCACCATGTGAAATGGGCTCCTTCGTGGTGTGTGCGGCCATTTTTTGCGCCATCCTGAAGGGCGAAGGCACTGCCAATGCCTTGCCCCTAAGAGGGACAGAGCATGCTACACATACTGATACCATGTGCATATTGCTCATGCCACAGGCATATGTTGGTGTTTCTGGAAGGTTGTTACTGGGTACTCCCCCTCTACCTTAGTCATGTTACATTTGAAAATGTTTCAGGACTTGTTCAGGTTTTTCTCAGTGCGTTTTTATTGATTAAACGAGAAAAGGGGAGATGTGGGAAATAAGAATACCTTTGTTAAAGTTGTTAAACTTGTTAAATTCTGTTCAGCGCAAAGCACTCTGGGAAGGGCTCAGCTGCGGGTTGGATGGCCAGAGAGTTGGTTGAGAGTTGCCTCGTGCGTAAGGCAGTGATTGGCTGGGGAGACGCATGGACACCACATGACCAGAGAGTGATTGGATAAAGGGATGCATGAACAACAACACCGCAGTGGCAGCCAGCCAATGAGTGCTTGTTTTGGTCAATGTTCGGCTAAGCTTGCTTGAGTTTAGAGCATAAAAAGACTTGGTTCCTTACGATAAAGGAGCTACAAGGAGGTCCGTGTGTCTTTGTTCCCATTGCCACGCCCTCTCTGAGTGAAAAGGGGCTGTATTGGAGGCATGCTTTTTTTTGCAGTGTCCTGATGTTCTGGTTACAAGTGTTTGCTCCAAGGACAAGTTTTGAGACTTATTCCTACTTGAAAAGCAGCTTGCTTGTATGTTGATGGTAGGTGAAGGTTTGCTGCCTAAAGCATGATGAAGCCCCTGAAGTTTCGTTTCGCTTTTGTTGAATTCTTTGTCTGGCCAAGCCATCTCACACTTCCAGGGCACTTTAAACAGCATTGGTACATGGTGTAGCTAAGTTTGTAAAAAATCCCTGCATTGTATGTACACCATATTCATGAATCTGCTTCCCATATCCAGAGCATCAAAAGCCTCATCTGAAACCCAGAAGAAAGATGCGCTCCTGCCACTGCCAGCCATGTCTACTGCACAACCTGCACCAAAGTCAGCCAAGATGACCCAAAAGAGACCCAGAAATGAGACTGACGAGCTGCCTGCCATGGATAACCCTGCCAGGAACAAGGGCAACCACAAGGATCCTTTGTTTGCCAAGCACAGGAAAGTGGAGGGAAATCATATGGAACTGTCAAAGGACATCAAAGTAGGTATCCAGGATAACTGGTGGGATGTTTCCTCCAACCCATGGATGCTATATGATTCTCTTTAGAAACATACTCTGCAAACACCAAAGGCATGAGAATCATGCTTATGCTGATCACCATTTCGGATTATAGGCAACCGCAAATACAGTACTGGTGTAAAAATAAGTGTGCTTATAAAAAGGGAGAGGGGATTGCTTAAAATAAGAAACAAGCAACCTGTGGTATTGACTACAACCCAGATATATGCCTTTATAGCTTATTTACAAAATGGTTCATGATCCTTGCAGCTGGTTCTTTGCATTTCTGGGTCACAAAATTCAATTACGTGGCTGTTTACTGGAGGCTCAGGGTGTGTGGTCTGGGATGTTGCTCTGTGTGTGTTAAGCCAGACTGTGCACACTGTATTAGCTGGCTTCTAACTGCTTGCTTTTTCCTGACAGTGTAGTTAGTATTGGGGAACCAGCAATTGTGTGGTTAAGCTGGAAATAAGTGTGAATGGATCTTACTATTCTGCCTTGGCTAGGGGACATGAAAACTGCTTCTTGCAGCCTCACTGCTCTCTCAGTCATTGGGCAAGGAAACCTGCTGCTGAATTTCTCTGTGCTTGGAAAAAGTTTGAATGGTGTTAAGCATTACAAGCAGTCAGGTGAGAAGCAAGCAAGGATTGCTGAGGAAGAGAGCCAGGAGAATAGACCATGTTTGGGACAAACAAACATTTTCACTTGAAATTTAGGAAAGCTGGGCTTTGGAATTCGTTTAGGCATATCTCTCTAACCAGCTTTATCTCTCTGCTTTTTCAGGGATCTGCAGGTGATGTCACAAATTCTTTCCCAGTGCCTTCTTTGCCAAATGGTACCTCTAAGCCAAGGAGACCTCTGCTCAAGTTTGAAAAGTAAGTTTTTGTTTGACACTCCTCATCTGTGCTTTCTGAAGGCTGGATCTGAAAAGATGATCATAGAAATGTGTAGGTAAAACCCCTGAAGGCATGAGGCAAGACTAGCCCTGAAGCCACCCTGGCTTCTGCTTTTTCATGAGATGTGTGAGACCTGCCTTGTACTCTACCCTGTTTCTCTTTCATCTCTTTTTCCTCTCTGTCCCCAATTCAGGCAGCATTCAAAGGAATACTACTTCGAACAGGCCCAGAGGTTAAAGCACAAAGCTGATGCAATGGTAAGCCTTGACCTTGTGCTGGGAATGTTGACCAGCTCCTGCACTCAGCCCTGGTACCTGCGTGTGTGGGAATGAGCTTCACTGGCTACTGTGACTTCCATACTCCATACATGGAGTATGTTCAGTCATGTGTTGGGAGGCTGTCTGTATTTGCCAGGTGTTCAGATGCTCCTCTTTGCCAACACATCTAGAGAGTGGGGTTCAGAGCTGGTATTGTCTGGGGTTAGCTTCACAGAGCTATAAAACAGTCCTTGGAAAACAGATGGAACAGTTAGTTTTAAGACAGTTTAAAAAGTCAGAGAAGTCAGGATCCTGACAGCTGTTGAGTTGCTGGTGGCCAAGACTTGGAAGTGGCCCTGACAGATCTGATTTTTCTCTGCTCTGTGCAGTTTAACAGTGTGCAGGAGTGAACATATTGCTTTGCTAATTTTGGCTCAGTCAGATAATGTCCATTTGCTACTTTCTGTTTACCTGTGAAAATGAAGTGAGGGGATACTGCAGTGGGAAAGCCCCCTATGCCTCGCAGAAGGCAAGCCTCCAAGACCAGACAACAATATCTAACAAAAGTGAAGATAATAAATTACTCAAGGAAACCATTGAGCAAGAGGAAGAGAGGCAAATGGAGCACACAGAGCTGATGACTGGGATCACATTAAGGGTTCTGCTGAGAACCCTTTAGTTGTCGCCCAGAGGCCAGACTGGAATCTTTTTCTTTCTTCAAATCCTGCCTAACTAGGAAGAAAAGAGAACTCAAGTACACTTGAGAGAAGTGTGTTTGGTCCTAGTTGAAAAATGAGAATTTTTTCCCCAATAGACTGACAAGACTGGAAAGGCCTTTCAGTACCTGGAGGCTGCCCTTTTATTCATCGAATATGGGATTGCCTTGGAATCAGATGTGCTGGAACCAAAATCAGCTTACAGCATACTCAGTGACACCATAGTTCTCATCAAGTAAGTGGCTTTCAGAGGGTGACAGTTTGGCAGCACGTTTGGAGGGGGGGACATTTTGGCACACAGTCCTCTGCTCAAGATCTTACAAAGTTCTGGATTCCAGGAGTAGGAACTCGGGGCAGGTTTCCCGACTTCCCGACTATTTTTTGAGATAATTGCATGCACTGGTTTTTCATGGACTGTGGGGCTTCAGAGCACTCTGGTGGCTGACAAGGTCCTATTTATTTTGTCTCCTTAGATTCATTATGACATTGAAACCGTTTGCAGACTCCTCAGTCTCTTCACATGGAAAAATCTTTGCTGTATTACGGTGCGTAATTGTGCTTCTGCTCCTTCATGTTCCGCTTTGAAACTTGATAGAGGGAAAGATCCATTACTTCTGGGGGTGAAGGAATGAACTAAATGGGAGTTAGAGTTATGCAAGGAAAAAAACCCCAATATAAAGGAATAGGAAAAAACACAATATAAAAACCAGAATGAATTGAAACATCTCTAAAGTGAGCTGGGAGACCATTAAAGGACCACACGTAGAAGGCACAGGCTTTAAAATTTGATCTGCTGGTAACTTGAGAGCACATAAGGGCTTTCACCTAAGGTGAAAGAATGTGATTTGGCTGCCTGTGTTTGAGCTGTGTAACTGAAGCTGTAGCTGAACATGGATGAGGCACTTCTGGATGGGGGCTTACTCAGCCTTTGGCACCTTTGAGAGCCTGGGCACCTGTTTGTATGAACGGCCAGAGAAGGCCCTTCCTTGTTTGTTTCTTTCCCTTGTGATTTTTTTCACAACGTCTTTTTTTATTTTGATCAGAAGAAGGAGAAATTTTGAGCTTTCTTGACTTTCCAATAGAGCTGAGGTGTGCCTACCTCCATCCCACAAGGCTGATGAGGGCTGGGCACAGACACTGACCCTTGGGTGTGTTTCTGTTCACAGCATGCGCTGCCAGTCCATTCTGCACATGGCAATGTTTGGGTACAAAAAAGACACTGCAATGAGGTATTCCAGACTCCTGAATGACCACTTCAAGGTAGGGCACAGGTATCACTAAGCTGCCAGCTGGATGGCTGGGGTAGTTATTGATGTCAGCTGAACACCCCAAAACTAACTAAATTTTTATTTCTTGCTGCAGAGTAATTTCAGAGTAATACAAGCACCTTCTCCAGGTGTTGCAAGGTGAGATTGAAAAATTTGTTGTCGTGTGTCCGTGTTTCAATGACAATAAGTAAGAGCTTTTCTGTATGCTGTGGTCATTTAATGTGGTAGACATCTATCAGGCTGTCTTTCAAATTCTGTGGCCGGGAGAAGGTTGTTTGGACTTTGATGGTGGTGCTGATTCCAGTTACATTGTTTGGCCACCTTGCACAGGCTGGTTCATTGGGAAGTAAAATAGTCCCTTAAGAGCAGTGGTGGAAGCCCTGTGATACCAGTGACTAAAATTAGGTTGGTTGAAGTGGTGGGGGTGTGGTGAGCCAGGCAGTGTCTGGAAGGCGGCCGGCTGACCACATTTAGCTGCCCTGGGTCTATAAATAAGTGTGTGTAGGCTGACCTGGCTGCTCTGAGTAGCTGCCAGAAGCTCCAGGCTCCATAGGAGGGGAGCTTAAGTGTGCCTGAATTGGAAGGCATTAGGGAAAACACTTGGGTAATCTGGTGAAGACTTTCACAAGTAGGTGTAGATTTTGGAAGATGGATGGGTGGCCCTTTCTGGTGTCTGGTCCCACATTTCCTCTTGTTGAGCAGAGTCCTTCTAAATCACTTCCAAAAACTTGGCCTTGCCCTCGAAATACAATTGCTTGTGCTGTAGCTGAACACTTCTCACTTTTCAGCAGTCCACTCCATGCTGCGGGCCTGGGTGACACCGGATAGCTCTTGGCATGAGGCAGCCTTGTGGAAAGATGTTTAGCTCTGAAGTTGAATGTTCATGATGGTATTTCTTTTCTGCTGCAGAAGCACAGGCTTGCCTTCTCCTCTTTCTCCAATACCCTCTCCTGCTGGATCTGTGAGTTCTCAGCCGGGATCAAATGATAGCAGCGGCACTGGCCACAATGGCATTGGCAACAGCACTGGCTCTACTGTCACTGTCTCCTGTCATATCTCCAGTGTCACCTCTTCCTATGTCAACATCACCTCCTATATCCTCCATGCATATGAAATTTGGGAAAAGGCTGATGCACTGGCCAGAAAGAATAAAGGTAAGTTTTTGCCCTTTGTCTTTTCTGTCTCGTGTCATGGTTATGTGTGTTCTTACTTCAATCCTAACAGTCAGTGCAGCAAGCACCACACCTAAAGATCAAAGCACGAAATATGTGGAATATCTCAGCCGGGGCATATTGGCAGAGATACTTGATGGTGATATACTGATGAGTGTTCCCATTAAAAGGTTGTCTTGGCATCCTCAAATGTCTAAGAGCTACGGGATGAGGGTGTCAAGTGCAGGAAACCAGCCAGCTTGCTTCACAGTGACGCAAGAAGCATAAGGGGTTTGGGTTTTTTTCTGTCTTTCCTTTTGGGGCACTGAGCTTTTCTGAGTTGGTTCACTTTGTTTAAAAACATCATTTTGGCCCATAGCCTTGTGTTTTAGTTTTTGTCAAACTTCCAGGTCATTTTGTTTTGAAAATGGTGAAGCTGGCTTCTCTGCCTAACAGAGAAGCTGAGCAGCACTTGAATTTGAGTCCTTGCTGGGTACATGCCCAGTATTTGCCAGCAGCAATTCCTAGAATTGCTGCAACTTTTTTTTTATTTTACAGTTTTGTTGTTAAAAATGTTGTATTGTCCTGTGGTGAATACACAAAAGCCACAGGGTGGGTGCAGTCCGGCCTGTGACCTGCCATCCCACGTGGCCTTAGCAGCGTTGTTTTTGATAAAACACAAAGTTCTGTGGGCAGAGAGATGCATTGCCATGACCTGTTGGCAAACTTGCAAAAGAAAATAAGCACAATGTGCCTGGCTGAATTGTTGGAAGGCTGTAAAATCCTCACACTAATGAGGCAGTTGTTGAAAATCAAAAGGCTTTCCAAGCCACCTCTGAATAAAATAACTGGTTGTTGGCTGTCCTCTGAGCAAATCTGTGCTTGCAGTAGTTCATGTGTAGTATTTTTGATTCTGTCCTCAAAAGGCTGATAAAAGACTGTCACATAGAAGCAGTGAATGCTGCTAATAAGCCAGAGGAGTGAGTCATGGAGGAAAATGTGTGGGAGGGCAGCCTGAACACAGCTTTGCATCAGTCAAGACTAAATTCAAAATGTGCTCTGTGACTGGTCCCGATGTAGGGGTATGATGAGTGGGCTACTAAGTACTCTCTAGGGAGTGGATCTGTGCAGGAGGCCAGTAAATACTCATGTAGGCTTGGCAGTGTTGTCACTGTTGAGGACAGTGGAGGCATTTCAGAACTGGAACTTACTGATAATCAGTGTAATGTATGAAGAGGTGCAGAGAGTGAGAATGCAAAATGAATAAAAAAGGCCACATCCTTGATTCTTTAATGCAATTCATAGGGCATAAGAAGAGGAAGAAAGAGCAGTAGCCTTTAGCTATCAAGATCCTATAAACAGGAAAGTCCTAAGCTATTGGAAAGCAGTGAGCTGTAACTGCTGTCCAAGTCACTTGTGCAGAGCTGAAGATCCTTCTGGAGGGCCCACTAACAGGTCCCAGCTCCTCTCTGTAATTCAGAGCAGCACTGTGGATCACAAGACTCTTAACAGGTTGTCTTCCAGCCTCTGATCTTCCCTAAGCAAGGACAAACTGAGGCTGCAGGCATGGATGTGAAGTCCCTCTCCTTTCACATGATGCAGTGCTGACATCTCAAGTCTGTTTGCTCAGACAGGGGCTTTGAACTCCTTCTATTCCCCTTGGAGGGCATGGATTTTGTTAACAAAAGCAGGAAAATCAGAGGGAATGTATTCTCTCTTCTGCATTGGCAAGTATTAGAAAGGAAGTGTTGTGTACTCTGCTTCTGAAGAGCTCCTTGCACAGTCAAGCAGAAATTTTCCACCTCTAGCTTCAGTCTTTGTGTGTCAAAGCTCAGCTTTGGGAGCTGAGAATGATCAGTTTCTGAAAAGGTGTTTAGCTACATGGTTGAGCTGAAGAGTGAGGGACTGGGCCCGTATCAGTGGGAAGCAGGTCATGCAGGAATGTCTTGGAAAGGTGAGTGCAAAGGAATAGGTGTGAGAATCTCCCACAGCTCATGGTCACCTGCACAGATAATTGCAGCCTGCCAGCCCCTCACAGCAGGGTCAGATGTGCTGCAGGAGCCACCTGGGATGTCTGGAGTTGGTGGGATGGGAAGAATGTGAGATCTGCCTGACATGCTCAACTATAAGCAATCCAAATCAGAGCTGTATGGCCTGGCAGGCTACACAAATAGAGAAATCCTGATGTCTCCAAGGTTTGAGGATGGATGAAGGAAAGGGACCACAGCTGTGTGTGCTTCTGGGTGCTGCTCAGGAAGACACTCAAATTTGGCCTGTTTAGAATTTGGGGGAAGCTTGAAGTGGGGCCTGTGGTGTGAACAACCAAACTTTTGCTCACCCACCATGGAGTCTCTGTGTCCTCTAAAGTCTCAGGACATGAGGAAGTGGCTCAGTGTGTGTAAATGTGTTTTCCTGTTGCCTGCCTTGCCTGCTGTGCTTGCCACTCTTCCCAGCCCTGTGACTCTGCTGAGCTGTCTGCACGAGCGCTGTTTAACAGGACTGGCCAGCTGACTTGTGTGCTGCTGCTCTCACTCCTCACCTGTCAGATGTGCCTGATGTATAAAACAAACCAAATGTTTTCTCCTTCTCTCCCTTTTTTTCCCCAGAGTTTTTTGCTGAACTCAGCAGAGCGACGAGTGCTCTGGCACTGACCAGTAGCCTGACAGACCTGGTGCACTACATCAGACAGGGATTACAGTGGCTGAGACTGGAAGCAAATTTGCCTTAACTGGTTCTCCAGGTGGTTAAATACCTTGAAGTTTTTTTGCACTTTCGAAGCCTCAGAAACAGTTTAATTTTTTTTAAATTGTTCAATACAAAGCACCTGCAAGGGAAAATATTTTAAATAAAGTTGGAAGTTATCTGGTTACACTGGAAAACCCTTGAACTGTGTTTTTCTAGGGTAGCACTTTGCTACCTTGAAAATGAAGAGATGGAGGATGGCACCTTCCTTTAAAATGATGAAGTGCAATGGATTGTCTGAATGGCCCGATGTATTGATGGTCTATAAACATTTCTGTTACAAATAACCAGCAGGACAATAATTGCACATGATGCTGACAAGAAGAAAATCTGCCTCCAGAGGTGGTTATGCAACATCCCACAGTCTGCAGCAGTTGTGTGCCCAGACAACATGCCAGAGGAGCAGTTTTTGCAAGCACAGATGCAATCTTTGGTGTCTTTGTTCCTCAGAGAGCAAGTAGCAACCTCATCAAGCGCCGAACAGCATTATGTTACAGGAAAAACAGCAAAAGGATCTGCTCTGCCTGCTTTCCATCCTCACCCTCCTGCTTTTGTCAGCCAGCTGTCAGAACTGAGGAAGCCACTGCCTTCAGTGCTGCAATTTTCCTTTTCAAGTCATCGCTGCTTTGGTCCTCTTTGCTGTGCTCTCGTGCACATCCCTGCCCCAGGCACTCCAGCTGTGCTACTGAGGGGCTGGCTCAGCTTTAGCCTTGCAAGCCAAACACAGCTGGGGTGGCAAAACGACGTGGTGTGTTTGGAACAGCCCCACCTCTCTGCTGAGAGATGTCACCATGAGGATTCTTTGTTGGGCTGATTTTTGTCATTTCAGTGGGTGGGGCTGGAAAGCTGCACTGGTTCACTGTGATTGCTTGGACATTGTTCTGAGAGCTTCCATGGGAAGGAACTGCTTCTGATTAAGGAGGGATTAAGTGGCTGAATGTGGAACATAAGATAAATTTTGCATTTGGATATCTGTCTGCAGCCATTGAGGGTCTTGGTGAATATCTAAGAGCAGGATTTGTACCAAAGTGGGGTCTTCTTCATGTGGGAGACAACTCATGTGCTCTCTTAGCCGTACTATAGGATGGGCCCAGTGACTTAAAAACCTGTCAAGGGAACAAGAAAGGGAATAATGAGCTGTTTCCAAGCATTTTGTCCTCGTCACAGTATCAGTGAAGGCAGTAGCCATGGCATTTGTGTATTCAGTGAGGTGACACCCCTCTCTACCCAAAGATTCCTTGTTGTGTGACAGCAGCATCCTGCCGTCCTCATCCATAATAGTGTGCCTTAGCCCGCTGGTCCCCTCTCACATCCCTCGCCCTCTCTGACAGACCCGTGGGACTGGTGAACAGAAGGATGGTATCCCAAAACAAGTGTGTTTACAAGAAAGAATTTACTCCCTTTTCCACATAATTTCACGATGGAGGAACAGGTCTGCAGACGTGCAGCAGTACCCTCTTTGTAAAATACCTGCTCATGGGTTTGAGGCTCATGAAAATGGACAGTAAATAAATATCAGCAAAAGGTCTTCATTTCCAAAAGTAGCTTCTGTAGGAATGGCCCCTGCCATGGGGAAGCCGGGGCTCCTCCTGGCTCTGGGAGGAGGTGGCAGGAACGTGCTGGTCCCAAGCGCAGGGGAGCTCTCCTGTCACCTTCCCTGGCAGTGCAGGGACCACCAGGATCATGGCTGGGCCTTTCTGCACCTTGGAGGGCCTGGCCTTTTATGTTCACTTTGTTAAAAGCCTCAGAGCATTTCAGGGATGAGCTGTCCTAACAAATGGAAGGAAGATCCATGTCCCCCCTCCCCATTTTACCTATCAAGCTTTGCTTGCACTCCTCCTCCCTGGAGCAGTGAGTGCTTGGAGTAAGCCAGGGCCACAAAAGGGCTCAGCATTAACTGTTTTGTTCTCAGGAAGTGTGCGGATGGGCAGCCGACCTGGAGGCTGATGTGCACTTTGGAGCTCAATCCCAGACTGGTGGATCGATGCCACCTTTGGACTTTGTCTTCAGACAAAGCTATTTCTAGGATCACCAGCTAAGGAGGAGGAGGAGGAAAGATGAAAGCTTTATTGAACCTGAAGAGCACTGTGGGAGCCTGCAGGAACTGTAGCAGAGTGTTAGGGGAAAGCATAAGGAGCAGCAGGGACAGGGGTGTCCTGGTGCTTTCCTTCTGTGCGCATCCGTGTCCCTCCCTGCTGCCGGGAGAGGCGCTCGCTGCTGTGCAGAAGCGGTTGTGGGAGGGCTGCTCCTGTTCCCAGGACAAACTCCCCTGGGCTTTGGGGGAAAGGAGATCACAGGCAGTTTGTGTCACAGGTGTCGGGGGGGATCTTTGAGGGCTCTCGCTTTGAAAGGAATCTGTGGAAGCATCACTCCCAGGCTCCACAACAGGAACCTAGGTTTTGTTTCAGGACGCAGAGAAGACTGTTTAATAATAGGAAGTTTTTTAAAAAGCCATCATATTTCAACCTTGAGCCAGGTCAGAGGCCTGCAGAGGGTTAGGAAAGAAGCTCATTGTTTTCACCTGGGCCTATTCAGGCCTTTAAAACAAACAAACAATAAATAAATAAAAACAGAAATCAAAACGTAGCAGTGGAGGAAATAGCGTTTGCCATTAAGAAGCAAACCACTAATCCAAGGAAAACCAGGGGTGATTGTTTAATCCCAGAAGGAAAGGAGGCAGCTATGGTGACAAAGCAGCATCATTTCCATGCAATATTTATTTAAAAGAAATAATAATACATGTGTTGAAATTGTCAAATGTTCTATTTTTAAGATGCCATTTATTTAATAGTTGAAAACCCCACTTACATGGAGACAGAGATCTCTTCTGTAACTGAAAATCAAAGTCTGACTGCAATGTCCTTGTTTTTGGTTTTGTCCTCTCCCTTCCCTCTTGGCTCACATGATAAATCTGTACATCTTTTTTTGGGGATGTATGTCCCTCTTGTATATAACTTTTTTCTGCCCTGCGTGTGATGGAATTTCTGAGATGGTTGATTCATATGGGGGAAATAAACAATAAATGAATGTTTGTTATGAGGTGTTTCAAGAGTCCTTGTGTTCTCATCTTCTTGCAGAGAAATTCTAGTGTAGCTTTTCTCTGAATGGCCTTAATGTTTCCCTTCTTAATGAGGTTTAGGTATGAATTTCTGTACAAGAAATCTCTTGTTCCCTTTGCTGCCCTGTTTGTCGCCCCTTGCCCTTTCATTAATGCCCAAAAATGGTGCAGATGCAGATGCTCAGCGTGGCAGGAGCACCATGACTTGGGACATGTTCCTCCTACCCTCCCAAAACTGATCCAGGGAAGGCTGTGCTGGGCCAGCTGCTGACAGCCAGCAGAGCCTGGCTCTGAGCGCTCCCTGACAGGAACATCCCACTAGTTGGCTTCAGGCAGTCCAACAAGGTAAATAAGAAAACCAGGAGGCAAGGCACAGAAGTGGTGGCTGAAGGGTCCTGCTCTGTGTTTGCCACAAAGGTGGTGTGTGAGCTTGGTGTGTGGATTGGTTTCTGAGGGGCTGTGAGGAGGATTTCCCTCAGGGAGTCCCATAAGATTTCATGCCCCGTGGCAGCTGTGTTTCGTTGGTTTACAAGGGGATCTCTTTGCCATGGCCTTGCACTTCTTGTTGGAGGCTTTTCCCACTTTTTGTTTTCCAAGCTGTTCATTGGAAGAATGCTTTTGGCATCTCTGTGCACTATTGGGATATAATTTGTGTGTGTGATTCGGGCCTATTCTGCAACAGGCATTGCCCCCAGGATGTTTGCTAATAATGGATGTGGTTTTCTCATGCACTGTGTAAATTGTAGAGGATACTGACACCTGTTTTAGTACCCACTAGAAATGCTGCTGTTACAGGTGCTCTGCATGGATCGTGGTCAGTGCAGGGCCAGGGCAAAGCAGGGAGGGTTAATTTTGGGGGTGGGATGGAGATGGGGTTGAATGTGCCCGCAGGGAGGACATCCAAAACCCAGGCAGGATGTGGGGTTGTAGCAAGTGTTGGCTGCCCTGCTGGGCTTTCTGCCCAGGGCAGTGGCCCCCCTGGGCTAACACAGCCAAAAATATTTTTCCAATAATGCTTTGTTGTCATTTCTTTAATTATCAAGTCTTTATTGCCCAAACCTAACTTTGCAACCCTGTTTAATTTATTTTGAGATTTTTTTATTGATTATAGATGAGCTTGCATTCTGTCTTTGGCTTGGCTTATCCTTTTCAAAGACAAATGTCATTTTTGTTAAAATAGCTGAGTTAAAGTCGATTGCACTTTCTCAGCCCTGTGCTGCTCTCCAAACATTAAAATAGCCCCCTGGCAGCCTGTGCTTTCCTTACATTAATTGCAGTTTCAGCAACCCCTGTTACAGAAAACCAGCACTGTTCCTGGGCTATCATCAACCTTTCTGAATGTGTTTCCATAAACTTTGTGTTCCTGAAGCTTGTGCATGTTACAAGAGCAGTGTGCACTCACTGCTGCTTTGGGATGTATTTTGTCATGGTACAGGGTTCCCAGAGTTCCCACTGGGTTTTCCTCCTCTCCTACTCAGTATTGCTGAGGTTAAGCGGTTTTTTAGTGTCTAGCACTTAATATTGTAACATTAAGGCCATGTTTTACACTGTCAGGAGCATTTGCAAAACTTGTAGATTGTTTAGTGAAATCTTGATTTTACTGCTGGCCAGTTGCATATGAAGAAATACTTGTAAATGGAAAAAATAGTTCAGATTTTTTTCCCAGTTTCCAAGTAATAAAATGTGTCTGGTTTTCGCTTATTGCATGTGGGGTTTTTTTCCCCAGATGCCTGATGTACCTTTCCATTTGGAAACTATAGCTGTGGTAAATTCAAGTCTTTGTTTAAATTTTCATTTGAAAGAATCAGAAAATACTGTCAGCTTAACAATTATAAAGGAGTCATTACTTAGACAACGTAGTGCCTTGGGAGTAGTTGGAATCTTTTGGACCAGGGAGGTTGTGGGCAAAAAGTAGCTGGGCTCCAGACCAGGACATGAAATACTGTGCAGGCAGATCAGAATTAGGGGGGCCTTAGGGGTGTATATCTTGAAGTCAATGCACAAAATCTCTTTTAAGCCACACAGCTGGGAGAAATGAGCCTGTGAGTATATTCAGTGCTAAGTGGAATAGTTAAGCTGAGTGCAGCTAGTAAATTAGACTAAACAGTCTGGCTGAGGTAAAAGGGGAGGAGAAATCTGCAGATCACGGGCACACCATTTATTTTAGCACACTGAATCTGTCTCTTGACAGCCAGTGGGTTTTCTGTGATGATTATTAAGCATCAGGCAAAGAGTTCATTGTATTTCTGTGGCCAGTGGAGGAGAAGAGGCATTGCTTCCCCCTGCTGTTATTTTGTGTAAGGGCAAGGTTTGCTCTGGAAAACAGAAAATCCCACGCTGTAATTTGGTGGCTGACACAGCACAGTTCAGACATGGTCCTGGTGCATCCTTGTTCCTCTCCAGTGATTCCTTGGCACTGTGTAGTGGGACAGCCCATGCACCACAAGTGTGACTGGTGGCAACTGGAGAATGGCAAACTAGTTTGCAGGAACGTTGGTGAAAAAGTAAATGTGGAATTTTTTTTAAATATCTTTTTTTTTTTAAGTGCTCCAAGGGCAAATTAATTCTCCTCATAAATCCAGCAGTAATCATGGGAAAATGGGACACAAGAGCTTATATCCTTTAAAACAAAAATATATGTTTAAAGCTGAGGAAGTACAAAATTTTATAATAAAACTAAAAAAAAAAAAGTGCAATTAAACCTTCAATTTTATTTCCAGTCACTGTAGAAGTTCAGGCTGGGTTAGGTGGAAGGAGGCTGAGCAGTAGCTCTCGTGTCTTGGATGAGGGCAGGCAGCAAAACATTCTGTTACTGTTGTGATTGAAAACTATCCTAAATAGGAATTTAATACGGGATTCCCTCTTTTCACAGAAAATTTTAGGATGTAGAGTTACAGTGTGGCAATCAAATGTGAAAGAAGATTGTGCAGCTGACAGGTAGTCAGAGCAACAGAGCTGCAGGAATCTGCTCTCATGAAAAAATCATCCGGTAACTTTTTTTCATCATCGAGGTGAACAAATCGTCTCCTTGATTTGGTCAGAAAATTAGGTATTCTTGGAATTGATGGTTTGTACCTTATCAGTGATGTGTTGTTTTAGTTTTTTTTAGATTAATCGTGTCTCTCTGGCTGAGATGATTTACTACCACATTCGTTCACCATTTGAGGGGATTACTAGTTGTGCAGAAGCCTTTTCCCACATGAAGTCTTTCAGGAATCAGCTGTACTTGAAGGAAGGATGAAGAAGCTGTGAATCATAGAGATTAGTTGAGCTGCTGTGGTGTATCTCTGGCTACAGAATTCCAGTGTCAGTTTGTTTTTCTTATCCCATTAACCAATAATTTACATGTGAAATTCTCATTGCTCCAGGACTCCTCCTGCCTGGACTGGTAAAGAGCCTCTCTGAGTTTCCATCACTGCTCAAAACGTGCAAGTCACAGAATTTAATTTCTTGCCACCTTTTTTCACTGAATGCCCGAGCCTGCAGCCTTTGGACAAAGCAGCTGCACAGTCTGGCCCTGGTACCTGAGGGCTCCCTGCATGCCTCCTTCTCAGCTGCTGGGCAGGGCATGGGGGTTTGGGGACATGGCTGTGTCCTGATGTTGGGAAGTGTTGAGCTCCAGCAGGGTCTGTGAGCAGGGCCCTGGCAGCCCCTGGTGTGCAGCTTCAACCTGTGACACCCTGTGACATCCAGGCACCTGCCAGTGGCAGAGCCCAGCCTGTGTCAGCACGGGTCCCATCAGGGCTCGCTTTCATTTTGTGGGATATTCCTTGTCAGAAAGCCTGTCTAGGCAAGGTGGTTCTCTGCTTGTCTGGAAGGGAGGGAAAGGGCAGGCACTGATGGTTTCCTCTTCCTTCCATCCCTGTAGATCAACAGGAAGAGCTTCACATCCCAATTCTTACTGCTACCTCTACAAGGTGAGAGTAAGAAGTTGTCTCTCCAGGGAAATTGCAGGTAAGGCTGGAGCTGCTGGGAGAGGCTGAGCCGAGGAGAGCCATGTCTGCAGAGGGGAGCAAGGTGAGAGCTGCTGGGACAGGGAGCCTACCCTGGGTGAGGTAACTCCCGACTCCAGACTCAGTCAGTCCTACAGCTGAGCTGTCACAGCCAGTGACTCTGGGGAAAGAGGGTAAAGCCTCCGTGGAAAACCCCAAATAGCAGAAGTGAAGCCAAAGCTATTGATTTATTATTTTTTTCAGTTTTAATAATCCAACATCTTCTGTGACTGTACATTGAGATGTCTCTTCAAATAATTTAATGAATGTAAAGACATGGAGTTCTGCTCATCATAATTTCATGTCAATGTTAGTGACAGTAGCATTGAAAGGAAGGGAAGCTCTTGAGAGGGTTCATAAAGTTTAACTTTTCCAAGCAGCTTCCATGTTCCATTACAGCAGTTGTTTGCCTGTGGCTTGATGGAGAAAGGTAGAAAGGAGAGGAATCAGTAAGTCCAGGAAAGGGATACAGAAATTAGTTTGATTAAATACAGAACTGTGAAAAACCAGGGGATACCCCTTGGAACAGAAGCTGCTGGACTGGAGTTTCCCATGTCTGTTTTCCTGAGGTCTGCACCTTAGGGGTTGGCATTTGAGTAACTGTTCCCCCCAGCTGCCCCCAGCCCCATGGATTAGAAGGCATTGTTGGCTCACCTGGGCTTAGGAGCAGGTGTGGACAGTTTCTCGTACTGCCAGGTGTCCACTTCCTCAGCTTTAGGGAATCTCTTGATTAATCTGTGTCCAAGTGTGTGAAACAGAGCTTGGCTCACCCGGGTACAGCGCAGGTGGATTATCAACAGCAGCTCATGGTCAGGAGGGGATGCACTGTCTGCCTCAGGAAGGCTGATTTTGTTTCACCTTCCAGGTGCCATCAGGGATTTATTTATGGCATTTCTGCAAGTGCTGTGCTGTGTAGTGCTAATCTTTCCTTTTTTGAGATGCAGTACTGAGCATTTCAACAGGACTTGACAGTGTGATCATTATTTGTCTTAAGAGCTTAGTGACTACAGAAACTGTCATCTGCCACCTCTTTAAGCAGCCAAACCATTTCAGGCCAGGTCCAACAAATGCCAGCTCTTACAGATAAGAAGCAGTATGGCAGGGCAAAGGCTCAAGATTCTGTTTGGTTTAACAGGGAGAGGAAGGTTTTAATCCAAATAATCCTCACTAATGGGCTCAGGCTACAGCGTAGAGGTCCCTCAGTTCTGCATTGTCCTTTGCTAAAATATCACAGAATTCTAGAGACGAATGAGATGTTCTCACCTGGAGATGTCAGGAAGCCTTTGCCAGGTGCTGGGCCACATTGCTCTGAGAGAGACAAGCCCTGAAGCAGTGATACCAAGCTGTTTTCTTCTCACATCAGCTCGCCTGTCCCTGCAAATGTCATGATCTTACTGAAAGCTAGAGGACTTTTAAAAAGAAATATTTTCTATTGGCTTCGTTGGTTTGCATAAAAAATTACTTCAAGGCCCTGACGGAACCAATGGGGTTCCTGTCCTTCAAAAGGCAGTTCATAAATCAAGATTCTGTCTACTCCCATGACGATTTTCTTCCTGCTCTTCTTGCCTCTGCAAAACATGTGTTCTCCAGTCTGTCTAAAGGAGAAAATTTGCATTTTCTTTCAGTTGTACAAGCCAGCAAGACAGAGCTCTGCATCTTCCCCTGACCACCAGGAAAGAAGAAAGCTTTCTGGCACCCCATTAGGAACACCCAGAGTCGTGATGTTCCCAATGGTTCATACAGCAGTGTACAGGGCAGGGTTTCATTTGTTACTTTTCTGGCACAGACTCATTCTCTGTTGGCTGGCTCAGCAGCATTTAGCAATTGTTCCTTGCTTACGTGGAAATAGTTCTTGGATTAGAATTCCATCTCTCTGTGCAGTTAATTTGTTGAACTATGTGGTAAAAGAAATGTTATTTTGCCCTTAATCATTGCTAACAGAAACATAACCAGGACCAAACTCTCTTGGATATACATACAATTTTCAATATAATGTACAACAAAAGGCATTGTATTAAAAATTTCTATTGAGTGTCAATGGTTTTAGTTACAACCTATAAAATTACACTTAATGAATCCCATAATGTTTCACTTACCAGTGTCTCTGTCTATTACAAATGCTGAACTGGGAACTGCCAAAGGAGTACTGCACTGACTCTCATAATAATAATAATAATAAAAGGGTTCATTGCAGTGGTTCCACATAATCCTCCATAATTTGCTCTTTCCAAGTTTGTGATCCTTTGATGCTTATTTGGCTACGAAATGAAAGCCTTGTCTCCATCCAGATAATGAAGGAAAGGAAAGTTGTCCTGGACCATTTGAAGTCTGGGAATATTTGATTCTTTCATTGCTTACAGCTAGACTTGAAAAGGATCAAAAAGATTTTTTTCAGGACTAGCTTAGTGTAAAGGCTTCTTTCTGACTTGTAGCACAGGCAGTGACCATAAAGAAGGTATTATCTTTAGGAATCAATTACACAGTAATTAAAGCAAACTACAGATCATTTCATGCAACAGGGACAGGGAGTGGAGAGCTTTTCAATATGGAAACAACTTCTCTATGTACAAGCCAGAAAGATTGAATTCACCTAAAAACAATGTTCTCTCTTTACTGAATGCTTCAGTTTATTCTTTGTCTTTTACAACTGTTCTGGAAATCAGCAGGCACCCAGATTGCCATTAATGACTGCACCTGATTTCCTTCAGGAAGCTGTACCTAATTATCCAAATGGAGCACTAAGACACAACAGAGTAAAACAGATTGAAAACATTTTCGGCCTAGTTTTCCATTTGAATTAACTCCATTGGAATGACATTTCCCTGGTCTTAGGATCTAGAGTGTTTTAGTGCATAGAAATGGGGGAGAATTCCCCTAAAGAGTCTTCTAACAATCCTTACTATATTTTGTTATTTTCAAAGGCCCATCAGCACAAACCAGCAGGACATACAGGCAGCTAAGCCCAGAATGCCCACTGTTAAGAAAAGGGCATTTGGATCCCACATGGAAGAACACAAGAGACAGTGGCAGGCTAGGAATGCATGGTGAGTCCTGTTTCTGGTGGATTAGTATCTACTCGGATGAACTGAAGCCAAGATTGAAACAAGGTCAAGGCTAGGGCACTTGATATATAATTATCCTGCTTTAAAGGAATTCAGACCTATTTTGGGACTAATTTAGTGAGGGAGACTTATATTTCCTGATTAGACCCCAGGATCAGGGTGTGTTATACCTGAGCCAGTGGCCTTGGGAAAGAGATAAGCAAGATGTCAGCAGAGTTGGGGTTACACCAAGACTGAGAGAACCTGTCCCTTCTGACGCAGGGAAGGAGGCAGAGCTTCTGCTGAGCTAAGGATAAACTTGGTGAGGAGATTCACGTGTGGGACCCTGTTGTGAGCACAAGTTTCTTTTGGCAAGGAAATTCATCTTCATTCACAGTTGAAAGTGGGGTTTCCAATGACAAAAGCATTTGAAGAATTAAGATCAGAGAAGAGAGAGAGCAGAGACCCAATCCAAGGCTGGGACCAGGGTCTGTGTGAAGGTAATAGAAAGGATTTCCAAATGAGCATAAGCAGCCACCTGAAATGTGGGTTTATGTATGGAGCACAGAGAACATCTCTTCTGAATTTGGGGAAGAGAGAATCTCCATCTAAACCAGTGAATAGTCTACCAGTGTACTCTGTTCATTCCTGATGGACACAGATCTTTGAGGTCTTACACTGCAGTGCCCACCAAAAGCAACAGGACAATGGAAACATGAAAAGTAATCTCTTGAGCTCTGTTATATATATAAAAAAAAGCTATTAAAAAAGCCTCTTATTGTGATAACTCCTACCAAAAATCCTATGTATTTACAGAATATGAAGTGCTACCTAGAAAATCTTCACTTTATTTTTTCACTGTTCATGTGATAGGTCTCAAAATACTCTGACTTGGAAAAAGGTAGAAAAGTCATGATCTCACAAATTGTTTCTAAAAAAAAGGACTGATTTATGACACATTCTGCTTGATTCTATTTACAGAGAATCCTGCTGCTAAGGGAAATCAATATTGGCACTGACACCTTCACAAAATGCTACCAAGGGTGTAAATGAACCCTCAACATCACAGCTATGGGGAGGTGTAAGTAGTGCTGGCTGCCAGGTTGATATGTAAATGTGTGTATTCCGCTGTCACAACCCCTCACAGAAATGCAAAATGTTTGAGGGAAAAATTATTATTGCTACTGAGAATATCCTCCTCAACACCATTAATAAAAATCCTGCAAAAGCTACGCTGGCCCGTTACCTGGAAATGCCAATTTCTGTTTGCTGGTGGAGGTAGGCAAGAGAGCTTCTGACAAATATCTAAGTACAACATGTTCAGCAGAGACTTTCACCTGCCTCTGATTTGCAGGCTGAGAAGTACAAATCATGTGTGACATGTCTAGGGAGGAGCAAATCAGCCACCAGTCATCAGCTGATAAAGCCACAGGACAAGAGGTTTACTCCCACTTTGGTTTCTTTGGTTTCTGGTTTATTTTTTTTAGTATGAGAGTTACTACTTTTGTAGCAATAACGTTTGCTAAATAAACCATTATGCTTCTTAGCTGCACATTTTTCTCTAATAAAGACATTTATTTTCTTGAATTTTTATTTCCTTGTCTAAACACTGGCATTCCCCTTAAAACATGAGCTTATATACCAAGGTATCTACTTTAATAAATATATACGTATTTATATTATATATTGGTTTGTACCCTTCTAGCTTACATATATGGCTGGAATTTTCAAAACTTTGTGACTGAGCTGAAAGTTCTTTGCTTTGGGAGCCCAATGATAACAACAAGACATTGAGCCAGTTGAGTGTGATGTACATGTTGCAATTTGGTTTCAGAAGGAAACATGAGAAGGAGGAACACTGAGCTGATACAGTGCTCTTATTAATATTAATCTTTCATAAATGCTTTTTATTTCCAGCTGTTTTGCAGACATTTGATGTTTAGCAGGACAACGTTTTTCAGCTAGAACAAATAAAGGGTTTCCTTTTTACCTGGGATTGTGTTGTTACAATCTATGTTGTTCCTCACATGTATCAAAATGCTCCTCCAAGCAATTTGCATCTGGAAGCTATTTATGCCACACATCAGTTGTGTTAAACATAGCTTGAAGTGCATAACTGAAGCTACGAGACAGTGGGTTATGCCACATTTCACTAAAATCTTTCAGGTATTGCCGTGGATAAAGACAATACCCACACCAAAGTGCCTCCTGAAGGGGAAAAAAAATAGTTCTTATATGTGATGTCTAAGCATGTGAGGCATATGCCTGTGTACTTAACTTTCCAAAATCCAGAAGCCCCTAATGGGGCACCCAGCCTTTGCAAAACCCAGGCTGCACAAACCCTTCTGGGCTAGCAGGAACTGAAAGTGATTCGGGCAGCCAACACTGCCCTCCAGTGTGGGTCGTGTTAACTTCGTTCTGCAATGGCTTCCTTCTGCAGGGTTAATAAATTCTTTCAGTGTGCATTGCTGAATGTGTCATCCCATGACTTAATTTAATTTTATTTTAAGATGAATATATATTTTATTTTGTTTTAAGAAAATAATTTTAAAAGCTATAGTTTATCAGCTGTTACTCTCCTTTCTATGAACTACTGCAAATATATAAAGGATTGTGTAAATGTATTGTTATTTGAGTTATCATTTATGTTTGTTTTATGTTGTGTTTAGCATTTTTCAAAAGTTCTACAGACCCACTGGATCCCCTTCAGTGATGTTGTGTAATATATTGTGGATTTGCCTTCTGCAGTTGTATTTCTCTATATAAGAGACATAAAGGAGGTCAATATTACTTCACTACTCTCCCTGCAGATTTCTGATAGTCCATATAGTACGTATACAAAAAAACAATGTCACCCTTTCAAATCAAAAGTTCCCTCCGACACCCTCAAAGCATGAGGAACTGTTAATCTCTAAGTGTACAACTCATCTCATAGTCTTGAGTCTCAACTCATCTCATATACACTGCTTGTATTTGCACAAACACCTCGATCTCATTTAGAAGTTAACTGGTGTTAGAGGCATAGCTGATTTTAATTTACCCCTGAATCATCTTTTTTCTATCATTCCTCTGAATTTCAATCCCAAATCGCATTAAAAGGTAGCATTGATGCTAACACAGAGTTAGGATGCTCAATACTCCCAATCACCAAGTTGCAGAAAGGTTTATTTAACCCCATATTCTCTGTGGGTTTATTAACTTATTGAACAGCCACCAGTTTGCATTTCATAGGGAGAAGAAGGGATGGGGGATATGTCTGTGTGTCTGTTTTGCACTGTAGAGAATAATTTCCAGTCCAAAGTGTGTGTATACAATTCCTGCTCAAAAGTGTCCACCTCAGGGACTGCTTTTTGCAGAATTTGTGCAAACACTTCAGTATACTGCTGTGTGAGCACTGTGTCACACAGGAAATTCTTTTACTATAAAGAAATACGTATTTTCTCAGGTTAAGACGCTTCCCAGAATTATTCAAAGAAATGGTTAGGTCAAGATGCTGTAATTCTTTATCAAACCACACCATAGAGAAGGTGGCTGGAAAGCTCATTCCAATCAAGAGGAAAAGAAGGTAGGCTGAGATTGCACCTTCAATTGTCCTGAGAACAATGAATGATCCCATTGGTTCCAAGCCCTACAAAGAGCTGGTTTGTGATGTTGTACTTGCCCCCAGAAGCAGCCATGGTCTCAAACAGCCTCCTCTGCTGCATGACGTGGTGCAAACCCCTCAGTTCTAGTGCCCACTGCCACGCTGAGCTCCCCAGTTTGTATTTCATCTGATCGGTGGGTAAATAAATTCCGATGGAAATGCAGCTCAGCTTGGCTTCTCCTCAACCCCCTGCTGGCACCAGCAGTTGTTCCCAGTCTTTCTCTTGCAGCAATAGGGGAGATTTTGTGCCAGGCAACTGCAATTGTCAGTGTCAAGGGTCAGCTCCACAGCCTCTTGTCTTTGTCACCAGCTCCCACAGCTGGCTGGCATCCATTTATTCTATTCTCTCAGTTTACAATCAGCTTGAGACTTTCTGCCTCACAAATGTTGCTTGCCTCTGTGACCCCAGCAACCTTTACTTGAAATGGTCTGCATTGTTAAATCCTGAGGTAGTTTGGCTCTGCCCTGGGCATCGGTTTGATTTCTATTCCCTTGCACCACCCTTGTGTAGGTTCACAGAGCTGTCAGATGCCATCAAGTGGCAGGACACCTTTCACATTTTCTATTCTGCACCGATACAGCCCCAGTAGTGACCCCTGGGGTACCCCCTTGGCTTCCAGCTGGACCCAGAGCTGCTGCTCCCAACCCTTCCAGGCCAATGGCTCAGCTGGTTCTCAATCCACTTTCTCAGTCTGTATTTCATCAGCTCATCCATGAGGATGTTTTGGGAGACAGAGTCAAGAACCTCACGAAGTTTGAGGTAAACAAGTCTGCTCTCCTCCACCAAGCCAGACATTACATTGGAAAAGGCTGATGGGTTGGTGAAGGTTGGCTTATCATAAATCCTTGCTGGCTACCAGTCCTCAGGAATCTACTCCATCCCTATGACCACTCAAATATTACTGAGCACTGTCCCCCAGCCACCCTTTACACTGTATTAGGAGCATTTCTCTTCTGGATTTATTAGCTGTGGGCTCCTCGTTCCTCATTCTTAAGGAGGTTATAATAGCAGTGTAGAAAGCAATCCCCATCTATAATTTTTCACCAATAAATCTTTTCACTGGAGCACCAACAGAATAAATACTAATTTACAGATTACTAGTCCCAAGGTGGTAGTGACAAGCCACGAGAGAGCACAAGGCAATCACATTTATATCACTCCCATCTGGGAGAGGCAGGAGCTGAGGATGGGGTTCAACAAAGACCACGACACACAAACACGTTGCCATTGTTTTCCATTCACCCTAAGAAAAAGACCTGAAGGAAAAAATGCTGGTTTTGTTCTTGACTGTTCTCCAGAGACATTTTCTGACTTGAAATCTGAGACCAGCTCTTTGATCAGTATCTTCCAATGTGATCTCACTGCTCCAAGTCATTCCTGTGGACAGCTAGAAACTTCCAGAGCAATGAACATTCAGGGATGTTCAGGAACGATGATAAAAGTACCTCACAGGACAATATTGTAAGAATTTTATTGAAATGGGAGTTATACTATTGTATAGCTTTGTATCTCTTGCACAAATGAGTAAAAAAAAAGTTAATTCATAATCCTTCTACCCCTTCATTTTTCCTCAGGAAGTTCTAAATCTCCAAGCTGATAAATCACTTCTCCCTTCAGTTCTTTTTAAATAAAAATGTTGAAGTCCTATTGCACTCTTCTAGGCCTCAGGCTACATTAAAAAAAAAAAGCCTGGGAGAGCAACGAGCTTGCAGTGAGCCTCTGGGGAGGCAGTTTATGGCGAAAGTAGGAGAAACATTGTACTACAGCTCCAGTTGGAGAGCCCTGAAGTGGGCTGTTCTTCTCTTTGAAATATTTTTTTCTTTCCTCCCACTCCCACTTTAGTCTATCTTTGCATAATCTCTTTTATTTTGTTCAAAATCTCTTTTATTTTGTTCAAGTGAAGCAGCATCAAGAAATTCCCCCTGCTCTTTTTATTTTTTTTTTTTAATTGAGAAGAACTGCTGGTACTCAGCCTCTGGTGGGAAAAAGCCCGGGCCGAGGCAGAGTCCTGGCTCCCTTCTCCCACATTATTCACTCTGGTGCAGTTAGAAGCCAATGCACACTAATTGCTGTGATCTCCCCATTTGGCTTTTAACTTAAATAGCCATCTGTAGGAGAATCTCAGCTGCTTTCAGCAGCCAGAAGCACTTGAAAACAGCAGCCCCTAACATTGTTTAATTTTTACTTTGAGGTCATGAAAGAGACCACTAACTGTTTCAATGAAACTCCATAGGATGGGCTTTGGCTGGATGATTTGTTTCTGCTTTAGGATTTAATTTGAACAATATGGACTTTTCCCCATTAGCATAAAATAAATCAGCACTTTGCACTAGTTTCCCACGCATCACTTTCCACAGGCTGCCAGCATTAGGGATCATGTGGACAGATGACAAGCTCTCAAACTACTTACATCTATTACAGTCCACTGGTCACATCAGCTCCTGGTTTTGATCATTCTTTACCTTCTATATCACTGTTACTTGCTTCCCACAGTCACCAGATCTAATATGCCTTGTAGTTCAGCCACACAGCATATTTAGACAGTCATAAATTCAAATCAGGTAGCAAGGAATAATAGAAGACATTTTTTCTCAGGCAGTTATTTGAGATCAAATATTAGAACTCATATTTTCCTTCCCCAGCTTTCCATATTCGTGTTAGCACATAAAATGCTGCTTTATATAGAAATGATTTTGTTCCACGAGTCTAACTGAGATAAGTTTGAGATTTACTGAGCTAGAGTCCAGGTATGGCACTTCATCTTCAAAATCACATGGGATGAAACAAATTATCCAAGTTAATGAAGGGAAGCCATTGAGCTAGCTGGAAAGAACAGGGTATTTTTCCATGAAAGATTTGCAGGTTTCTCCTTCCTCACTCCACCACTCCTGCCTTACTGCGCTGTGCCGTAGGGGACGTCACCACACTGCTCCAAAGCTGCCCCATCCCTTTTCCTGGCAGCCCTCCAGGCTCTGTGGTGCCTTCACCCCTTCCCCACAGCCATGCCCTGCTGTGAGCTTTCCATGTTTGCCCACACAGCATCCCCCTTGCCCTCAGCAGGACCAGCAGCCTCCAGTTCCACACCAAAAGAGACAACAGAGAAAAGGGATTCCCGCTGAAGCAGCAATGATGGGACCCAGTAACATCCCTGCAGTCAGTGCCACACTTCTTGGTACATTTCCTCTCGTGCAAAGCAAAGCTAAGGAAGTGCACTTGGGTTTTAGTTGTGTAACCATGAGTTCTGAGTACCAGGAAACCACTTAAAAATAACCCCATTGCTGGATTTTTTTGTGAGGCAGGTATGTCCTAAACTATCAATAAGTTAAGAAGTAGGATACAAAGGTCTGGGGAGATTTACAAGTAAAAAAAAAAGAAAGTTAAAACTAATCAGAAACTAGGGCACAGGCAGGAAAAGCATGGGATTCCTGGCTCTGGGTCCAGCAGACAGGGCTGGTGATCTTCTGGGTGTGTCTGTTGTGGAGAGTTTCTACAAACAGTTTTGCAAACTACAGCAGAGGTCCCAAATATTTACAAAAAATTCAGAAACATTCAGCTTTTTGCACCAAGTGAAAATGTGTATTCTACCCATGGTCAGGGGCTTCACCTACACATTTCTATGACCATCTTTTCAGATCCAGCTATCTTCAGTCCAAATTAATCTGTAGTGCTTCTCATCCAGACCAGTCTGTATGCTGTAAACTCAGATGCCAGTTTTAACTATGAAAGAAAGATTGGACTTGCTGCAGAAAGAAGTCAAATATGTATCTAAATACCACAACAAAACAAACTGCAGATGCTTCTCTGAAAACCATGTCAGATTAGAGATGCACATTTTTTGCTAAACACTTCATGTTTCAATTGGCAGCTCTAAGCCAAATTACTCTGCTTAACCCCAGAACAACACATATACAGAAGCATCAAAATTTCATGCAGAAACGTTTTTGAAAATGAGGGGATTTTTTTCTTAAGACTCTACATGAATAGACTAAACATTTCTAGATTTTTTAAAATATACGAAAGTCAGATGTTGTCCACCTGTTAATCACTGAGGTCAGATAGAAAACAAACCCAAATTGCTCCACACTCACATCTGAATTTTTGGTGTACGTATAAAAACTTCATTTTGCACAATTGCTAGAGCAGTTCAGATTAAACCAAACATTGAACTAAAGAAGTGGCTTCATATTTTGTATTAACAAAAGATAATTTTCCCTGTTTTGCTGGACAATTGCAGCACAGCTGCAAGCAGTCTCCTTGGATGCAAAGTCTTCTTTTCCTGCATCACCTCAGATTCCAGTGCTGCAGCAGCTCAAAGTTGGGGTTTTAACTTTGGTAGGAGTTCAATAAGCATGTGCATTTGTTTGTATTTGCAGAGTAGATTACAGCTGGAAAAGAAAAAGGGTAATTTTTTTGTTTTATGGGAGGAAATGAGAAAGACCAGTGCCACAGACAAGGATTTCATTAAGATGAAGAAATTCCAGTTCTTCAAAGGGAAAAAATGATGCTTTGCTTGAAGATCTTTCATGAAACGATTTGCGTGGTCTTTATGATTTCAAACTCTTAAAGTGTGATAGCTGCAGATTTGCGTGATTTTCTGAACTTGTCTTGGAATTTGAGTTTTTCTTTAGCCTGTTCAAGCCCTGAATTCCATTGCAACCAAGAAAAGACAATTTTGGATCAAAAAGCTGTTGCACCAGTGAGTAATCTTCCAATGAAATCTATCAAAACTCTAACAATAGGCCTAAAAGGAGACACTAAAACTTGACAACGAAAGAAAATGAGCTGCAATTATGTATCATTTTCTCATCCTCACTGCATCTTCTAAAGCAGTCATCCTCCAGAGCACATATAGAGCATGTCAGCAACTATTTCCATTACCCCAAAATATGACCAAAAAGTTTCACAGTGTTGTTAAAATGCTGGAAGCAGCAGAAGAAAGCAAGACATTTTTCACATCAGGAAGTGAAATAACCTGCATTTAAAAAATGTATTAAGAATTGGTAAAGATGGCGCAAACTCAACTTATTCAGATATTATTTTCCATCATTTTAAAACTTCTTTTTTATGTAGTTGGTTTTCTCTTGTTTTTCACTATCCTTTTCCAGACCAGAAGTGGAAATGATCAGTAAATAATGAAATCTTGTCAAAGGCTATGGAGGGGTATAGGAGAAGAGGAGACGCTGTCTCAGAGCACATAAAGTGGGTTATTTCTGAGGGAAAGATTCTTATAAGTAAACCCAGTATTATCTAGTTGTTATTAGTGCTTTTCACTTGTATGTCAAAGCATCCCTAAAGGGAGTCAGGGTCCTTAGCAGGAGGCCCACAGTTCTTTTGGAAACACGAGAAACATCATCTACAGGCAGAGTATTAGTGGGCAAAGACTGAAAGGGAGGGCAAGTATGAATGAACTGCTGTACTCAGCACACCTTCCAAAACCACAAGGGGCACAATTAGAAACAATTCCAATAGCTGACTAGAACAACAGTGGCAACACTGAGAGAACTCCTTTCATTTTACTGAAGCCAAAACTGGCATCTGACTACACATCTAGGAAGAAGCACCCCCCCTCCCCCAAACAGAATCCCATATTTCATTCTTACCCCAATAATTAGATATCACAGATGAGGTAGATTAGACTCAAGAGCTTCATATTCTAGAGTTGCAGGAGGGTAGGGGCAAGAGGAAGACTATTTTCCCTGAAAAAGCAAGGAACAATTTTGATATTTATTTCTTTTTTCGTAAAGGGATAGTTTTTGTATCCCATTGCAAGCAAAAAATATATATACTTCTTAATCACTGAAAGCCTCTGAAAATTTTCAGTGACTACTGATCACACCAGACTGATTGGAAGAATTACTAAAAACAAAGAAATAATGTTATGCCCAAACATCTAATCAGGTTTTTCTGAATTCTTCCTCAGCAGCCTGTCACCTTGATGTTATTCTCACCACTGCCATCACACATCCTATAAATAATTATATTTCATACACTGGAGTACGAAATTAGATTTCCTTGAAATTTCTAGCTGTCCATTGGTTTCACTGTGGTTTTGTGAAGGGAGGTGCTCGTCTTCCTGAATGCCATCTGAAGAGACCATGAAAATGCACTGTCATAGTATTTGAGCACATTTTTCTTTGGGTGCTTCTGTTACAGAATTCTCAGCAGGTGAAAAGAAAATCTCTGTTAAAAGATAATTTTCCAGTTTTTGAGAATTTATCAGTCATTTGAAGCACTGTGCATATTGGAATTGTTTAGGACACTGCTTCCCAAAATTTGAGCCCGTTCTAGAATTCAACTTTTTTCATTGGAAGGGATTTTTGTTAGGTTACTGTAGAAATGAGTGAAGAAGCAGAAGCTGGCTCCTGATTAATAAAACCCACAAAAAACCAACTGCAACCAAAATCTCCCCCATCAACCGCCCAAAATACAAAGTTTGAGCAAGAACTCTCCTGAAGAGGGGAAACAAAAGATAACTACTAACCTTTCCCTTAGGCATATACCGTGCATCATTAACTTGCATTGCATTTGGTTATTCAAAACCATATATGTGTTCACACAACCAGACAGCAGGGCTGTTGTGTAGGAATCAGCATAGGAAGGGCTTCTATCACTAGGAAAAAAATTACTCATATTTTGAAACATCCAGGCCTTCAGACAAAACTCCTATTTCCTTATTTACCCATTATGTAACGTTCGGAGATTGCAAGATTCTCTATTCCATCTGGTGAAGAAACATCTGAAAGGATACAGTTTAACCCAATTGGTTTTGGTCTGAACTGGAAATACCAGTTCATTTGGACTTTTCTGTTAACTAAAAGGCCTTCGAGTAAAAAAAAAAAAAATTGCTAGGTATTTTCTAACCATCAAGCTGGTACCAATATACTGACTTAAATATAATTAAGGCCTGTGCCCAACAGCTGTGTTTCCAAAGCTGCTGAAGGTACAAAATATATATTTTTTTTTAAGAAGAATGCTTACATCATCAATATTTGAGCCAAAACCCTCTGAGTTCAGCATTACTTCAAGCTACAGTTTTGTTTTTCCCGTTACATGGACAGTCCTTGGCTACAGTACTCAGGTCACACATAAGCTCCTATTCTGAAGCATGCTGGCTCTTTCTAACATTTTGACATCTCAAATCAATACTTGTGACTGGTTTGTACTCGCCTTTAGTTTCACAAGGTTAAACACTGAAGTACTTGATTTCGCTCCCTAAATCTCAGCATTTCCTTTCCATTTCCTTTTATCCAACGCCTTCAACCTTCCAAGCCACCACCTCCAATTGTCTTCCCTCACTTCAGAGAGTTCATCATTGTTGGTTGCTTATTATCTTGGCTGCTTTCAGCCCTCAAATCTCAATTCCCCATCTGTTCTTCCAGTCATTGGTCTTTCAATACTCTTTTTGCTATTTTAGCTTTTATAATCTTCTGGACTTCTTAGACCTATTACTTCAATTTATGTAAACTATTTCTATCCCTGATCTCTGTCCTTGCTTCATTCCTGTCCCCTGGGCATCTGACATTGTCACTAAAGCCTTACACTCTTGCTTAATCTCTCCATTTCATTTATTCTTCACATGCTCCCAGCTCTCATTCCAAATTGGAAACACAGCTTTTTGCCATAGCATTTCAGAACTGCACTTCTTTATTTCTTGCATCTTTGCAAAGGGGGCATCTGTATCTGTATTATTTATATGCAGAAGACACTTTGGTCATGCACGTTGTGTGACTACATAAAAATCGCATTGTTCTGTGCCTCCACGCCACCTCTGAGGGTTCCAGGATTCTGTGTGGTGAAAAAGCACAAGGGAATTTTGGAAGATTGTATTTTCCACTGACAGCTCATTCTGAGCTGAAACGAGTGCACACAACAGTGACATTTTTAGCTGTGAATCCAAACAATTTTTTTTTTTGTGGTAAAAGCCAACCTAACCCTAGTATTCAAAGGGCTGCAGCTATATCCACTTTCTTTGGTTAATACTCGGCCCAGCCACATCTGCCTCTAACCTGCCATTCAGCTCCAGACTTGTGGTTCTTTGAATTTGGCATAATCTACACGGCTGCAAAATGCTGAGCACCAGCCTTCACTAGTCTGGAGTTGTCATTAAAACCTACCTAATATATCCTCCAGACAGGAAACTGAGGATTCTGTGAAAAGCTGCTATGTTCTCACAGAGGCAGATCCTGCCATCAGACAGTGCCTTAGGAGGAGCCTGGATTGCTTCGTCGTGTTTTCCTCCCATTTGCACCAGTAGGAAGAGAATGAAGTGCCTGAGTAGGGGAAGATATAAGGTGTATTCCTTGATGAATAAGGAAGAACTCCCTGATGTGATTTTTATTTTTCTTAATTGACTGTTTTTTGTTCAGAACAGAGCAATAAACAGAACTCATTAATTGTAACATTAATGAAGTCCATGAAGGTTGGGATCAGACATTATCTGTTCAGTTATCAGTCCCTTAATCCAGTGCAAACATTTTGGAGAAGAGCAGAGACAGGGATTACAATATTGCCATTGAACTTATGACTTACTTCTAAGACCTTCCTGCTAGGCTCCACTCATGCTCCCATCTCACCTCCTGCACTCTCAGTGAACGCCCTTTCTTTGCCTGTGAAGTGAGAGCTGCATCACAAGGCTGGATTTTCGTGCATTTCACAACCCTGCTCACAAGAGAAGAGCAGACAGCTCAGCATGGCTCACAAGCTGCAGTTTTGCCATGGATTCATCATCAGAGAGAAACTGGTGACCTTAGCTGGCATTGGTATGGAAACAAACTGTGGAGCTGAACCAGTAGGCCATAAAAAGGTGCCAAACCATCTGTCAATGTTCTGAATAATTTCCACCTGAAGTTAAATTTTCAGTTATTTTCCCCACTAACACACAACCTAATTTTGGTGCCAATCATATTTGTAATGAGCCCATGCAAACCTGCTTCATTTTCTCAGTTGGCTTCCTAGAAAACACCTGCACATTGGGAAAAAACCATGGCCTTTACAGGCACTAACCAAAATGCTTGTTAGTAAAACATGTGAATAACATCCATATTTCCAAAGATATTGCAACTCCTGTCAACATTTCTAGAATCAGTTTAATTTTCCTGGTAAAGGAGTAGCCTGGGACCAAGGAGTCACATTTCTCTTTTGCTTGGTTAGCATCAAACGTGTGGAACAAAGCCTCTTCATCTCAGTTCCACCAGCAAAACCTGATCAGGAGCTTACTGGAAAGAAAGAATCCATTTAGGATTTCTAGGGGCAACTAGCCTTCTGTGGTGGCTCATATAAAAAAAAACAGATACAAATACTCTACAGAGTCCTGTTTTGCTGCAGCTGGCGGTCGCCTTCTATTTTATGTCATGGCAACCCATCCCTCAGTCTTTCTCTTTTTCCTAATTTGTGACTTTTTGCCCATACTGGGTGTTCCTGAAGATACATGTCTGGAGGCAAACCTTTAAAAATTTCAGTCACTACAAATCCCCAAAACTGACTCGGCTTCTTAAACAAAGGTATTACAAATATGTTTGAAATAGGAATTTGAGGGGTTTAATAAAACCTAAAAATAGCAGGTATTTTACCTTGTGAAACGTAGCTTCCCCTGTCCTCCCCCCAGCTCGAGACCTCTCCTAATTGTATAACAAATGCAAATCCTGAATGGAATTTATCTTTCATCTTTGAAAACCTTAGACATGCTTTGCCCTAATTCCAGTTGTGTATGTTCCCTGTTTCCCTTTCAAGCCTGTTCCTAAATTAAAGCTGGGCTTTGGGATATCAGATCAGACAGATACTTTATCTTTCATTTCCACCCAGAGGGTGGTTGGATATTGGAACTGGCTCCCCAGGGAAGCACCAAGCATGGCAGATTTCAAGAAGCATTTGCACAAGGCTCTCAGGCACATGGTGTGACTCTCATGGTGTCCTGTGCAGGGCCAGGAGTTGGACTCAAAAATCCTGATGAGTCCCTTCCAATTCAGCACATTCCATGATTCTGTAACCTCCTCTCTCTAGTACTGAATCTATGCACTTCCAAGAAGTTGATATTTCCTTTTTTCTGCTTTTAAAGAATTTTTTGCAATGTCATTATTTTAATGAGAATCTTTCTGATGATTACGGAGTATTTTTCTATCATCAGGGTCTACTACTGGTCCTGGAATTCAACATGCAGTTAAGAAAGAAAATGCAGCCTTCTGAGTCACTTGAAAGTCTCAAGGTGCAAAGATTCAAAATGCAGAGGTGATTAATAAATTCTTCTAACTGCAGTAGGATCAGAATTTGGGATTTATTAATCAGAACTTGCTAATCATCCTCACCATAATCCCATTTTAAAATGCACTTATTTAATGCCGGGATTATACATCTTGATCAAGACGTGCTCTGGGGTGACAATGGGGTGCCTGTGAGAGGGCACAGACAGACTGCCTAGGTGTAATGAGGCTGAGGGAGGATAACAATGTCCCTATTCATATACCCAGACCCTGCAGCATCTGAGCCATCTGCTGCTGAAACTGCAGATCTGGACTGAAGAATGGCAGATTATTTCCCTCTTCTGTTATTCAGACAGCACTTCTCATTTGACATAACTTGCAGGCACTAGGTCTATGCTCATTTGTTCTGTTAGAATCCCAGAGCAACTTTTTACGGTCAGAAGGCACTTTGCAGGCTCAGAATAACATGCAGCTGTGGAATTACAGCCCTTAAAAGAATATGCTTAACTGGATGAAACTGTAAAAGGAATTCCTGTGTTAACACAAAAGGGATCTAAAACTAGGGTTTTAGTCATGGAGTTTAGTTATTTAAACTCTAGTTTAAATCTAGAGTTTAGTTTCTAAACCTAGAGTTTTAAGTTGTATGGTAGAAGAGAATAGCAGCACAGTGTCTGTAGCACGGAACAAGTGAAATGAAGCTCAGTAAATTGCTCTTGTGAGTGGTCTTGATGACTCCAGTCGATTACTGGTGTGAGAAAATTTTGCACAGTTTGGCTCACAGTTACAATGAAAACTAATTTGGTTTAGAAGTGATCAGCAACACTTCTGAAACCTCCTGAATGGTCCGGGTTTGACCTCCAAGAGGCACAAATCATCATGTCCAACTTCTAAAAAGGGCACAAAATTGCTTACCAACACTCAGCGTGGACACTCTATTGCAGAACATTACAAAACCTGTGCTAGATGGAGAAGGACTCCTTGTGCAAAGATCAGATTTTTGCCAACTATTAAAGGTGGTGGAATAAACAATGTAAAAATATTTCCTCTCCCCTAGAAAACAACAGTCTCCTGAGTAGTAACTGAAGGCCTGTTACAGTCACTCACTGACTAAATAGGTTTGATTCCTCTGAATATTTTTACTTTTTGCTAACAGCAGCAATTCTTCTGTGTTCTGTGGAGAAGAGAGAGAGCTGGACTCTGTTTCATAGAGTTGATTTTGCCGTCTTTAATAATGAAAAAAACAAAATGTTTGCACAAGGTGGGACTGGACTGTGAACAACCTGGCCTAGTGGAAATTGTCCCTACCCATGGTGAGGGGTTTGAAATAGATGATCTTCAAGGTTCCTTCCAACTAAAACCATTCTATGATTCTACATACTCAAGAACTGTGTTAACCAGAGTATGTGAAACACAGTTTTTTCTACATTACTTCTACATCTTTATGTTTACCTACCCAGTCTGTACTACTAAACTTACAGAATTCTTGCTGGAAGTAGCTACAAAATATAAGAGTCAGTCTGATGAAAATTTTAAGTAAATAGTCCTCCAGACATTTCTTTTCCATTTTTGTTTAAAGGGAGGCAGCTATACCTGAAATATGCACAAAGTGGTTCCATTAAAATCAGCCCAGGCATTGCACTTATTAAGGCTACACTACAGCTACCCAAAATGATCCCTCACTAACTGCAGGAAAAAGTTCTCCTTGTTTGGTGTACTTTTGATGGCAGAAACCTGGCAAAAGCAATTCTGCTGCTTCTTGTTCAAACACCCTATTTATGCAAAAAAACAAACCCAAAGAAACCAAGTTCTGTCCAGCATGAAGTGAAAAAAAGGGTGTTCCCAGGAAGGGGCACAGGAGAACGTATCTCTGCAGGGGCATTTCACAAAAGCCTTATCACTGGCACACATTAGAATACACCCCATTCCTGCTCTTTTAGGTGGACTGGAGTCCCCAGATCAGACAACACAGATGTTCCTACTCTGGCACATGTCCCTGCTGTACTTGAGCGCACACAGGAGGGAACCGGAGGCTGCAGTCAATTATTTGAATACTATTAAAACATGATTCTAAAGTGATGTCTGACAGCAGAACTTAGGGCTTTGAAATCAGCTGGTTGGAAATTCCCTGCAAATGACCCGTGTCTTTCTATCAAAAGTGCCATCAAAAAAACCCATCCAGTTTGTCTCCAACACTGTTGCTTCCAGCCATCCAGCCTAGCTCAAAACTCACTGGCAGGAAGGCTTGTGAGGCAGAAAGATATTCCATGTCTTTGTCTGTGTGCCTGTTTAATGCTTTGCCTCTTGGCAAGGCCTGCTGAAGAACAGGAGCAGTCCTCCAGAGTTTGGACAACACCCTGGGCCCTACAGTCCTTTCTCACCCCATATCGTTTTTATCATTTACAATATTCTATCTGGTTTAATTTATAAGTCAAGCCTGTACAGACAGGAAAACATGGTGCCCTGCTGCTGGGTTTGATTCTAGCATATACAGGAGGGGAACGCAAAACAAGTGTGTACAAATAAAATTTTAAAGGCCTGAAGGATGACTTTGCATAAAAAAGGTGTTAAGGGTAAAAAATGTCTAAGTTTTTACTGCCTGGCTTTTGATATTAATCATATTGAAAACTTTTTCCTCCTGTTTCTTCTTATTCCATTTATGAGACAGAGGTTAATGCAACTTGTGGTGAATCTTTCAATTTATGTTCAACCTTATGGTAAGCAAGAGTAAATCTTGCTTTGACCAGGATGGCTACTCTGTATAAATCCAGGGATGTACATAACTAATACAAGTGCCTGTGTCAAATACTGTCCATGTTCTTCAGCCAAACACATCCTTTTTGCTTCAAACTTGTGTTTCACACCGTAAGTGCAAACACCAACTTCTAAAAATTTTGTAGAAACTGTAAAAATTGCCATTATTACCCTGGAAAGTACAGTAACTTTCCATTTCCAGCCTCCAGTAATTAAAAGCAGATGTGCTTTCACATTTTTAAAGTGCTAACTTTAAATCAATGCAGTATAAGTCACACTGTTAGTTTGGAAGACAAAGCAGTTGTGCTAGGGGTCTGTAACATCATGAATGACAGGGGAAAGGGAAAGAGAGCTGTCCCCTGGTTTTGCTCATGGTAAAAAGATGAAGATGATAATGATCAACCCTACTAGATTTTTAAAAGGGAGGGAGAAGAGATCTTGAGCTGTGTAACTCATGTCTTCAGCATGTTGTACTGGTCAAGTCTGCACTGCTGAAAAGGGAGGAAATTTGAAAAGGTTTGACTGCAAAGTGAGGAAGATCACCCACATCTGCCCTATGCTTATTTTTTTGCTAAGGCACCTGTTCCTAGTGCTGCTGGCTGCAATGTACAGGTCTTTTTAACTTTTTGCAAGTTATCCACAAATGAAACTAGCTGCTGTACAAACACAGCTATCTAGCTGTGGTAGTTGTTGGAAATTGGAAATTCAGAGCTTGAAGGGACCTGCAGAGCCTATTCAATGCAACCTTCTTCACACTGTGCTGGTAATAAGGGTAATTTGAGTAATCTGTTTTTAAAAGTAATCTCCGGTTAGCAAGGTTCCAACACCACTTTGGGTAGTTTGATTTTCTCTTCTTGTACTCAAAAAGACTTATCTCTAAATGATATAAAACTCATTTCCTTCAAATTGAGGCAATTCCTACTCATCTTTCCTATAGTGAAAAAGAAGTGTGAATAAACAAACTAAAAATGTGCATATGAATGCGAGGACCATTGAACCACAGGTAGGATGTGTTGCTGGTCTGACTTTCGTATCCCCAGCTTCTGCTCATCAGGGCTTTCCTGATTTCCACATGCCACCCTTTCCGTTCATTTCCTGTCTCATTTCCAAAGCAGAGCTGCAGAACACGGTTCTTTCAAGTTTTCTGTTGCCTTGTCTGAACGTGCCTTTGCAACTCCATCTCCCCTGTTTCCCAGAAAGCTGGCACTGCCCTCTCCCCCATGGCTCCATCATTCCCACGAGCTGCTTCCCTCCTCGGCAGGCAGGGAACTGCAGGACTGTGGGCCAAAAATCCCCCGACTTTGTGAGCACCTGTGTGAGCCCAGGTGCTGCTCAGGCTTCACTGACACAAGTAATTGCAAGCCCACAGGTAGCTTATCTGCTAAGTACTCAGCATCCACTCCTCTGGGACTGGCCAGCCAAGGCAGAGGAAAACATTTTCAGCAATCACAAACGTCTTAAACAGCGCAATAACCAAACATGAATGCCACACAACAAATATTAAACATTATTTCTAGCACACAAGTTCTGTAAAAGCTCAGAAAAAAGATACAACCACTCCAAAATAATTTTCAAAAGCAAAGTTATTCACAAAGAAGAGGCTTGCAAACATCAATTACAAAGCACTGTAAACATAGTTTATATGAATTATTCCTTGCAAATATTTATTATTCTTATTTCCTCTGCATTCAATTAATACTGTTTGCTGCCCAGGGCACTCTTGATGTAGTATCTTAAAAAGCATTTAAGCACTCACTAAATTTCTATTAAATGAAGGAAAAACAGAAGATGCACATCAAAAACAACACCATATAGGAAGCAGATTTAGCCCAACTCTCCCACCCTAAATGATATTGCTACACATATAATTCATACAATTACCTCATTCTTAAACTCAGAGTAAATGAACAGAAATGAAAAAGGTATTGTTATCTATGGAGGCGATGGAAAAAGTGATGAGCTTTCAAATATTCCTTTGCATTTTTTTTTTTGCAGAAGTCATCTGAAAATCTCTTTTTGGCTTTCAGGAAGAAATTGTCTCTATTTGTAGAGAATGTCACTTGGCACCTGAAATTGAAAGCTGACGTAGAGCTCTTTACAATTCCTGGGAAAAGTAATACTGGTTTGAGGATATTTACAAAAAAATGGAATCTGTGTCTTCCTGCAAATTTACAGCTCTCAGGGTAGCTGCATTGCTGTGGAACTTACACACTGCATGCTTTTAAATATATTTATCTTCACAGATAAATACGAGCTCGGGACATACTGCTGGTCTTGCCCTACAGACCAGGAGCTCAGCCTCAGGAAGAAATGTCACTTGCCAAAGCTCACACAGGAATATTCTGATGGAGCCATCTCAGACAATCCCCTTACCTCTCTGCTCCTCTTGTCTGTACCATGTTATGGCAGGGCAGCCCTCTGTGTGTGTGTGTGGGTGTCTTCTGGGCCTCAGATTCCCAAGCTCCTGCACAGCCAGAGCCCCACAGCACTCCCTGGCTGCTGTGAGCCCTGGCACCAGTTAGTGCTACTCAGTAAGGGGAAGAAACAGTGGAAGAATGGCTCTTGATTATTATAAAACCAATTTTAAATTTAAGAATCAGTTAAGCCCGGAAACCTGAATTTTATTGGATGATACTGTCATTCTTCCACTACTACTTCTCCTGAGCAGCACAAGGAGCAAGCAAAGATTTGCAGTGGTCATCTTTGAATAATCCCAGATCATGAGTGGGTGGGTGTATCAACTGTGTAATTTAAAATAAAGTGTACATGAAAACAATCACAATAGCTAGCCTAGTAAATGAACCAATGCCTAGGAAACTCCCAGGCACTGGAATAGCACTGGTTATGCTGGTAAACTAGTGGCCCAAGCCAGATTTTGGAAGCTAAAACCTTCCAGGAGCCATTTCCAATAGGTAGTTCACAGGTATACAAGCACAAACAGTGGCCATTCCAGCTACTCTCAACAGTGGTGGTGTTTCTGTGCAGGTTTAATTTATTAGAAAATAGTTTAAGTGTGGCATTTTCCCTAAAGAGGACATTTATAACTTCAAGAATGTAATTATTTTGCAGATACAGCTCTTTTGAGAGTGCTGTTTAACTATTTGCAACTGAGAGGGTCATGCAGCAGCTCTCCTGCTGTCACTGCACTGCTCTCTCAAAAGGCCACTCCTGTTAGTTCTCAGGCACCGGGAGGGCTCTTAAGGACACTCCAGCCTCACCGTAGGGGATGGGATTGATTTCAATTGAACCCTCCTGTGAAAGAAACACAAATATATTATCATCACTGCAGCCTGCACCTGAGCTACACAAATGCAAAACCAATAATGTCAATATAATACAAGTTCTCCGGATATTTTTCCTTATTATTAAATTGTGTCAGTATCAGACTATTTTTGCATATCTGTTTCTATAGCATTACTGTATTTGTTCTTATTATTAAATAAGTTACCTAATATTTTAATTTTTATCACTATTAACTCATCACAGATAAGACTGTGACAAGTTATAGCATAAACCATGGCAAATAATTATAGGACAGATAAAACTCAGTTGAACACTTCAATCGTCATTGCTGATGCAGGACCTTTTATGAAAAAAGCTGTAAGCCAGAAACCATTCCTACAAAAATGTGAGCGGAAAATCTATCCCAGAAGGGAGGTCAGCTGAGGTAAATTAAATTTCAGTTATAAGCTGTCTAACCTTAAGAATGCCATACAGTGGCAAAAACTCCCCTCCCAGTGGAAAAGCAACTACAATGCAAATGAACATCAGAAGTCTGAGTGAAAAGGGGGAAGCTGAAACTTCATGTTGTATAACATACACAGATACAAGCAGTAACAAATATAACAGTAACAAATAACAAAGAAAAAAAACTTGACTTACCTGTGATTTTCTCCATGCATACCAAAAAACAGCAACTATAAGAATAAAAAGCAACACAAGGGCAATGCTGACTCCTGCCACTAGAAGAGCAAAAAGAAATGTAACCATGACTCTGAGGCATTAAGACAAGGAAAAAATTAATACCTACGTTTGTGGTGGGCAATTATGCAGCATGAAATAGTTATATGTGACACTAAAATACAGGTCTTGATTTTTCCTACAAACACAAATCTCCTTCAGGTCTGGGTTTGTACAGAAATGAGCCAATCATGTCACAGATCATTACAGTACTTTTTTTTTTTAGCAGTGCAAATATGTGCTATAATTAATCTCTAATTTTTTTTGTGTGTGTGTGAGCAACAGTTACTGCTGATCACAAAATTAATATTTGTGTTATAGATTTTGTTAAAAGAAAAAGGCCCAAATACTAATTATAATAATAAGAAAGCAAATTACCATGGTTTAGTCTAGCAGAGTGATACTCTCATTACTCAAATCACCAGAGAAATGCCATGACTTGCAATTAAGTAGTGTCTTAAATACTATTACATGAAAACAGAATTTTTCAGCAGGGCCGTACATAGCTTTTGTATTCCATAACAAATTGCAGTAAAAGAAGTTAAAAATTCAAAACTTAGGTAAAGAAAACATCATTTAAGTGAAAGTTCAATCTTGAAGTTGTCAACTTACCTACTAGAGTTGGCAGACTTCTTCCTGGCAAAAGGAAAATAATAAAAATTAGAAACTTGAGAAAACTGCACAGCCATGTGTAGTGAAGCCAAAGCTGCTTTTCCTACCTCGGTGTAAGAAGCAGTATAAGACACTACAAGCAGAGGAAATAGGGAGGGCAGGTGAAATCCCTGACACTTCAGCTACTAACACTGCCCTAGCAGCTGCTGTGGAGACCAGCAGCACCACTCAAAGCCCCACAAATGCAGGATTTGAGAAAGTATTAGTGTTCTGAGCCTGCACCTAGGTGTTGGTACCCAAGGTGCAGGAGATATTGTCCTGCCTGTTTTAAAGGATTTATCCCCCCTGGACAACACTTATTTTGACCTCTGTCCATGGAAAAAATTGCCAACACTTTGGGAAGAGTTTGAATCTAGAAAGGTTTGAACCAGATGATAGAATAGTTTGTAGTGGTGTCACAAGGTGAAGAATNCAAGAGGCCTCCTCTCGTCTTTTCAAAGTCCTGGCCAGGACTCTCGGGTCCTGCGTGGGAGTCCCACACCTAGGAAGTTTCATGCAGCTGCTGTGTTAAGAGAAGATATGACGCTTGAGAAAGCAGTCACTCCAGAAAGACTCCAGAAAGCCTCCAGAAAGCCAGGGTGGCATTTGGGACACACACAGAGGCAGATGCTGCACAGAGAGGTGTCACAGAAACAACTGAGACACTTCACAGGTCGGGGGGACCTTTTCTGCTCTTATCTTCCTCATCAGTTGTCTTCACTTGGCACAGAATACGAAGCTATCCACTGATCATGGAAAGGGCCTGATTTTATATTAAATGATGCATTTCCTGCCCCTTGACAGACAATTATTTAGGCTGTGTTATTTGAGATGCCTGAAATATTCTTTGTGCTTCAGCTTGCACCTCTGTAGAAACAGGTGGAAACCTGTTTAAATCAATCACAGTGTTACATTGCTGCTAAATTGGTTTGTGCTCACAATTCTGCTAAGGAGAGTCATTGTGTGGAAAACAACAGCAGAAAAGTAGAACAAGGCATTCACAAGACTCAGGTGTGCACATTTGAGGGAAGAGCTGGATTTGAAGGAAGCAACAACTTGAAAAACTGACCTGGAACGTGGTCCTGTGTTTCTGATGCAGAACTTAGTGAAGAATTTTGGATATGTTTACCGCCTGTCCTAGGAGGTGATAAACCACCTGATGTTTCTGTGGGCTCTGTAGGTATCGATTCTTCCTGAGCATTACAAAGATATCCTAAAATCAAAAAATTTCAAGAAATCATTGCTGGAGTACACCATGCCATGTACTATTAAAGTTGTTTGATAATTTCAGTTATAAGATTCAAATGCTTGTAACTTGGACAATCTTGCCTGCTGCTTTACATTGACTTTTTTGTGGGGTTTTTTTTTCAGTTGAAATTGTTAAGATGTTTCTCAGAAAAAGTTTGGAAATACTCCCTTCACTGCCATTTACTAAGCTTTAAAAAAAACAAACCCACAGATATTAGTCTCAGATATATTGTTTCCTTGCTCTGGAGTAAGGAAATGAAATTCATAAGGGAACAGTAGCTAGATTTGGGCACTCTGTGACAATTAGCAAACCCATTTTCACTTATTTTGATGGGGGTTGATAGGATATGACAGCTCAGTTCACCTGGGGCCTTTATTGATATATTCATCCTCATTCTCACTTTTCCTCTTTCCCTATATGCTTCTCAAATGGGAAGCAACCACGTCGATGGAGATGATGACACTCGTTTGCTTGCTTTAATTAACAAATATAATTAACACCCTTTCTTTCACATTACTGCTCCATTTCAATTGCAAATTAATGAAAAAGAATTGGGGAGGGGTGAAAGACACTTTTCCTGAACTTTTTGCTAATGACAGGAAGAGAAGAAAACTATACCCTTTTGTAAGTTATTGAAGCATTAAGGAGATGCTTTTGACAGCCACAGCTGTGACATAAAATAAAACCTCCTCTTTGGAAGCAGAAGCTCCAGGAAATTCCACATGGGCTCTGAAATATCGCAGGGGGGCAAAGCTGTGCCCTGTGAGACTCTTGGACACAGAAGTTAAAAAAATTCAGCATCATCAAACATTTAATTCTGGTCTCCCCTGAGATTTGCTATCTGCAAAGTTCTTCCTAGAATTATAACATCCCCTCCAGACATAACATCCATGCACAGTTTCTCTGGAAGAGAGCTGAGAACGAGCAG
The DNA here is from genome assembly GCA_013398055.1 of Ifrita kowaldi. Classification (NCBI taxonomy): domain Eukaryota; kingdom Metazoa; phylum Chordata; class Aves; order Passeriformes; family Cinclosomatidae; genus Ifrita; species Ifrita kowaldi. Next base: position 27,125 of record VZRS01000485.1, on the reverse strand, counting down.
CACTTGTTAGCAATGCATTAAAGTTACTCCAGGGTTAGGAGAGAAACCTGCTTTGTCACTTTGAAGCTTTCATAGGACTCTGCCAAGCAGGGCACAGCTCAGCAGAGAGGGGTGATATTCATATTTCCATGAACTCCTTAGAAGAGGGACGGCATAAATGCTCAGCCAGGCTTGTTTCAGAACACGTGTACCTTCATGATAAGAAGGTCCATCAGCCAACCCCCTCCACCTCTTTGCACCTTCTTAAATTCTCCCTCTATTGCTTTAGAGGTATAAACAAGAAAGTGCTTTATGTCTTTGTACCAGACAAAGCCTATTTTTTTCTTTTTCACAAGCAAGAGTGTTCTGGTGGAAATGTATGAAACGGATAAAATTAGTCACAAATTCTAACATTATTGTTACAATATATATTCTTTCATTATTGTCTAATATTATACTCCAGTTATGTAAGGTCTCCTTAATACAACATTCATCACAAATTCTGAGTATCAAACAGAAATGTTTTCATTACAGACAGAACTGATACAAGGGGTCCTGACTGTCCTAATCATGCAAATGGTGCAGTTGGGAAGTTCATGAAACTTGTGGAGGGAGGTCCCAGCCACTCTCACTCCTAATCAGTAAATTTAAAAAGTCTTTGTGGGGCAGGTGAGAAAGCCTGGTGCTAACTGTTAAAAGGTCTGAAATAATTCAATTTTTTTGTTTCCTTGCAGCATCACTGAGATACTGCCACTGTACCTGTAGCCAGCAGTGCAGACAAATAAAAAGGGATGAGCTGTAGGTGTTGTCATTTCTCTAGTTTTATTGTTGATTGTTAGAATATTGATCATAACCGATATTAACATTTATTTTTGTCATTCATTAATGAGTCTGAGATGACTAACGTTGCAACAAGTCTTACCTTTTATACTGGCCATTGTGTCTCCCTGTACCTGCAGAGGATTTCTTTAAAATGCAACCTAAATTATTCTTGAAGTTTTATTACTAGGAGTGCCACAGATACTTGCATGGCAAAATAACTGGGCTTTTTAAGCATTAGTTTACTGATTAAGCTTAATTTACTGATGGGGATGTAACTAAAGAAATCATTCATGTGGTACAATATGATAACACACAGACAAAACACCTTCAATGATTGTACTTATAGATCAAGACATGAATTAACACTTAAAATGTACTTATGAATATTTTCAAGAAGTAATTACAAGTATTGAAGTGGAAGTATTAGCTGAGAAAAAATAGAAATAATTGTTCACTCACCTGTAAACACCAGTATGAACATAGGTATTGTCTTAATCATCTTCATTTTTTGTTTTTGTGTCTGGAACAGGGCAAAAGCACCAGGGAAAAAATCCCTGGGTCACTGTCCCTACAGCAAAGAAATTGTGGGTGTTACCCCCAAAAGCCACAAACCTCAAAAGCCTGCCCCTGCTGCGCTTATCATTGTGCTGTGCTGCTCATTGGCTGAATCAGACTGGCTCCTGAGACAGCTGCTCCAGGGGCTGGGATGCCAAACGAGCTGTGTGACTCCACCAGTTTGGGATCTGCTGAAAAGAATTGTCACACCTCACCAAGTGTGCAGGGAGCACAGAAATTATGAGACCAACAGGTGAACGGCAAGTTCCATTCATATGTAAAACAAGTTCTGAACTAGTCATTTTCTAAAATACTGCAGTTTTGATGAGGATATTCTAGTATGCCACACCTACAGAGAGACTGTGTAGGTCTCAAAGCTCTTGGTAAGCATGGAAAATGCATCCAGATGGAAAAGCCTGCACACACAGAAGTGAAATGCCTGTTGATCTCAAAAGCCAAGCATTTTCTTTGGCACTGGTCACAGATATATTCACAAATATTCACAAATATTTAGTGCACCATAAAATGAAGCATTCAAAGCAAAACCAGTGCCAGCCTGTAAAGTGTAATGACTATTCACACACCTAGATATTTAGGATTATTTAAAGAAACAGTATTATGCCTTCCATAGCTGCTTCCCAAGTCCATCTCAAAATTGATGGTCAGTGTTCCAGATGGGTTGACAGAGGTATGAACTTCATCAGAGGGTATACCATAGAATATGCTGAGTTGACTAGTGATAATTTGAATTTAAAAGAAATAAATTTGTCAACAAAAAGGAATTTGCTTGGTAAACTATCATCCCGCTGTCAAATTCCCCCCTCTTTCTCTGCTGAGATGATTTCTTTTGGGATATACAGCAGCACAACAGGGAATACTTGTGTCTCCCTGGACCCATGAAAAAGATACCAGCTGGACTTTCAGGAGCGACAAGCAAGCAGGAATAACAAGCATTTGGACAAATATCTCCATTCCACCGAACAGCATAATGCTTGCAGCAATGTGTCATTAACAGCTCTTTTTCAGTGCACACCCTTATCTTTTATTCAGAACATTTATCAGGCTACAGCAGACTTTTGCAGTGAGAAACGCTGCTACAATGTTTTCTGCCTTCCAAGTCCATTGCAAACCAGCATAAGAAACCACTTTAATTGTGCATCCTTTTTTTTGTCAAAGGCTTTCTCCCAAAGACTGCTTCTGTAACAGACATTTTCTTCTCAGACTTTGTCTGAAGACTGTCTCCATTAACAATTATGTTTTCTGTGCCTTCTTACAAACATTTTCACTGCAGTAAGAAATTAGTATGTTCATGCATCTCCCGTGAACACAAGAAAAAAGTATTCATGCAAGAGACAAGTTTGAAGAGCCCGTATTCTCAATGGAATTCTCTGGAATTCCCTACTCTGGTTGACATATTCTGCGTTTCTAAAACCTGCTGTCATTGCCATTGCTAGCAAGAATGCCAGAGTGAATCCAGTCTTCTAATTTTACAAAGTGCCACAGCAGCAATAGGTGCACTGTAAGACAAACAACAGTGATTTATGAAACAAAGTGGAAGTAGGAGAGAAAATTCAGAGAGACACCTATAAACAAGTTTGCTGAAACTGCAAAATTCAGAAGGATCCCAGCTCTCTCCAGGAAGTTGTCTAAATATCTGGAACCCTCCTCCAATCTCTTTCAACTCTGTATTCTCACTTGCAGTCCTATTCTTGTCCTCACACATCCAAATACAGCTACCTCCTGAAGTGACAGCAAATACACTGTATAATTTACTAACAGCACTTTATAAGTTCTTTCAGACCCTCTGAAATTTGTCATTCCTTTTCCACCACTGGCATCTAGGAATGTTGGGTGCTCCCTTCCTTTTAGGAGTGGGATGTGACAGTCACACACACTAATTTTCATGTCTACACTAATGTATGTGGTCGGGAGCTGTGGTATGAACAGAAAACTATGATGGGGAAAAATAATAATTACATTAAAACTGTATGATGTTTCATGATCTCCTTGCAAGACAGCTTCTATTTACTTATGAAATAGTAAGTGGTATATCTCCTAAACCAAAAGGTCTTTGTAATAAGATATTTAAGGTGACTCAAAATCATTGCTGCTGCAGATTCAGTCATACACACTGCAGTCTACCAGTTGTTTTCTGGTCCTCATACATATATAAATGTACACCCACATTTATAGTTGTTTTTCCAGGCAAGGCTAAGGAGGTGCTGCAGGAATATCCCTGCTGAAATTTTCCTTGGAAAAGCAGGGCTTATCCCTCTGAAGAACGAGCTGCCAGGATCCCTCTCTGGCAGGTTTTCCCAGCCCTAGCTGCCTTTTGTGCACTGCTCTTGTTACACAAACCATTACCCACAACCGAGATAACTGAACGGAGCAGACTCCTTGAATCTCTGTGGTTAATGAGCAACGGGGTTGTAACATGTGGAAGAAATTTTGTCTAGTCTGATCTGCAGCCACTCACTGGTAGGTTCTCTCTCAGAAATTTATGCAGAGCCTAGCAGATACAGGAAGTGGAGGTAAGTAGTTCATTCCTCTTCCTGCTTACCTTGGCAGAACTACTGACACCACACAAGACGTTTCAGCATTGTGGATAGCAAGCCACCACTGCTGTCTTCCACCTCATATTTGGAGAACTTCAAAATTAATCTTTTTATCTTTGCCTTTTGAGTTAAAACTAACATGCTGGCCTTTTATGTTAACTTGTTGTCACAGCAGTCAGTATGGGATGTTGTTTAATTTGAAGAAAATATCCTCTTTATACTGGGAACTTCAGACCTGTATAACACAGAACTTCTGTCTCAAAGCAGCTTTAGTTTCATTTAGGTCTGTCCTGCTTTTCCTACCTGCCAAAACTATGGATTACCCCTAATGCCTATAGGAACAAAGGAGATTGATCTGCACAGTGAACTGAATTATCTCAAAGTTACTGCACAAAATGATCCCATTATTGAGGAAGGACCTTTCACAGGCCTGGTGAAAATCTAACCCCCAAACAGCTCTCATTTTCGTGCTTCCATGTTTGTGTTACAGTGGCAAAGTCCTTCCTTCACACACTGCAGGTAGTAGTTTGCCTTCAGCACCACGTACAAGTTGCTGAAGTGAGAGACTGCCAGCTATTTATTTTTTCACATATGAGCATTTCACTCAGGAACTATAAAATGCTTCATCCTCTCTGCGTTTTGTAACGGAGAATAACATTGAGCCCCCTGTGTTTTAGTTCCCTTGATCTATTGACCACACATTTTAAGGACAGGCTGACAGCTAGCATGTCAGTTATTTTCAGATATCTGTCTCTGTCAAATTCAGAAATCCCAAGAAAATAAACGAAGTGCAGGATTATAAATACACGTGAAATCAGAGCTGTCATCGCTCTCAAGGATTTTCCATTGTGCCTGCTGCACTGTTTTTAAGCTAAGATTTCCCAGATGTTTAGTAGGAATGTTTAGAGAGTAAAGCATTTCATTTTTCTGATGGGTGCAACATTCTTAAATTTAACCTATTCACAGTTGGGGGGTTGTGCCTTTTTTTTCCCCCAATTGTATCAGTGGACTAGAATAATAAAACCAAAGTTTAGCAAGTCTCCTGATGGCCTGAAAGTTGTTGTTTCAAATTATATGGTGGCCTTATTTATTCAGATGAATAAAACATGACAGAGACCCCCTGAAAGGATGCTGCTCATGTGGGCTCACCCCAGTCCTCAGAGGCCACCACTGGATCTGTATTGTTCTGAGCCATAGAGGAGCAGAGCAGGAGCTATATTCTGATTTAAACTACAAATTCTAATTATGATTAAAAATTTAAAGTAGGAAATTTTATCCGAAATGTTTATCTTACCTTGCTACTTGATATAACTATATACCTCCATCTTTCTGGTCAAGCAGGAGAATGGTTATACATTTTAATGCAAGTAAAAATAGTTTGAACATACTTAGAAATGGTTTTTATGCAAGCTGAAAATGTTGACTGACCCATTTCCTATGCTGCCTAAAATTGTTCCCCTTTACTTGCCTTTTTTTTTTTTGTCAAACTGCACTTGAAAGAAAATTTGATTCCAGCTGAAAACATATAAAAGTTCTAGAACTAGTAGATATTACATTCTTACACTCATAATGAATCATCTTATGATTTTTACTCTCTTTTTGGCTCAGACTATGGATGATTCAGCCACTAAAACAATCTTAAAGGCACGAAATATCCCCTCTGAATCCTTTGAAGAGGCTGCTGTTGTCAGAAAGGTACTCAGAGCCCCCAGGCACTTGAGCAGTGATGCCTCCACCAGAGCAGTGCTTTGACTTTCTTTTAAACACCAGTACTACACTTTTACTACGTGAGTACTTATGCTGCTTGCATTCCTCAGGCAGTGTGTGCAGCATTTTGGAACACTAGCATCTCACAGATGCTGGCCTGGGGAGTGCTGCTGGACAGCCAATGTGATAACAGGGTAAAAATGTTTACCTTAAGAGTATTCTGCTCATGTTTAAGATGTCAGCTGTTTTCCATGCCTTTGTTAAAATACAAAATTTTCCCCATTCCGAAGCTTTGCAGTACTTTGTATGCAGTCAGCTACTGCGATTTACTGTCCTGTTACGTTCTTATATAAGCTGAGGAAAGCTTAAAAGTTTGTAGCTATGTGGCTTGTGTTCACTGCCCACAGCCATCAAATGACATCAGGAATGAAGTCATGTAATCGGCTTTGCCACCCAAGACACAGATTTTAAGATTGCACTTATATCTCTCCATGTGTAAGTGGATTTGGCATGGTTTATATTACAGGGAAGACTAGCTTCTGTACACACCTCCTCTCCTTCCCATCCCCACACTCTCTTCACTCTCTTACACATCCCTACACATGCTTTTACTCAAGAGATGTTCTATAACTACAAGGCAGAATTCTGTGACCCTCGGCCATTAGCCCTCTCAGGACAGACCCAATAAACAACTGAAACAGCAAAGAGCTTTAGGCATTTGATCTCTGGAGGAAACCCCAGCACTCTGCAGAAGATTTCTGTGCAGCGACAAGTGAGATGAAGGCAGGCTGGAGTGGTGACCTACAGAGCCTGCAGGCTGAGCTGTGTGCTACCACATCACAGGAAAGGTTTGGTCTGCAACAGCGATGGCACTGCCACACTGAGCTCCCTGTGACACAGACTCCTGGCACAGAGCTGCAGGATAATGCCTTCATTCATCCAGGACTTTCAATTTAGAATCCATTGCAGCATCCTTCTCTTTAATTGGAGAAGAGAGCAACTGCCCTTCTCTCCTGTAAGAGATTACATTTCAGAGCTCTCGGAGGTACAATTCCTTCATCAATACGATTTTGAGGAATATAAAAGCCCAGGGATTCCTTTGTTTGGGGTCCCTCCTTTGAGGTGTCAGCTTGAGCTCTTATTTTGTTGTTGCACCATGATTGCATTGTTTTAGGGATCCATATGTCTGAGACTCTGCTGTGGGAAACCTGGGATTGGTGAGGGAAACCTGTCTGACTGTGTGACTGTGGGTGTGTAGCTGCAAAGAGGCCTCAGTCCAAGCTAAGGCTGTCCAAATGTGACTGCCAGAGTGGCCTCAGGATGGTCAGGCAGAACAGGGAGAAGACTCAAGTTCACATTCCCAGTTTCCTTTACCACTAGCTAGGAGACTACTGGGAGTCTTTTAAAACTCCATTACAGTGCAGCAAAATGCTTAGCAGTGGTGGGCAGGATGTGAGAGCAAAACTCGTCAGGGGAGGTTTAGGTCGAATATTAGAAAAAGGTTTCCCCACAGAGAGTGGTCGGGCACTGGAACAGGCTCCCCAGGGAACTGGTCACAGCACCAAGCCTGACAGAGTTCAAGAAGCATTTGGACAATGCTCTCAGGCACATGGTGTGACTCTTGGGGTGTTCTGTTCGGGGCTGGGAGTTGGACTTGATGGTCCCTTCCAGCTCAGCATATTCTGTGGTTCTGTGATTCTTGCTGTTGGTTAGCGTACAGTCTTGGAAGGAGACACCTGAGATTCCAGCCTTGCTGTAAGCATGAGTTCTGTATTTTATTTTGTTTCTATTAAAATATGTATCTGCAAAGTATTAACGCATGCATTTGGTTATTAACTCCTTCATACACAGTTTTCTAGCACTGCTCTCTAGCACTCTTCTCTCAGAGCACAGTTTAATCCACTCCTGTTAACACTATGAGCTATCTTCTATTTGCACATCACTGAGTTAACACTAGCCAAAGAAAATTTCTCATTGCTTAAAGTCTGAGTCACAGGCAGAGATGGACTTCATGGAAGTCAGATCTGCCAAAGCACTTCACACAAGAAACATGGAATGCCTGGACCTTTGTAATTGCCCATCACTTCCATAGCTGACAGGATAGCAGTGACTTTCAGAGCTGCTTTCCAGTTTGATCTCTGTTTGAAAATACTGTTGTGAAGGAAATAACTAAGATATATTTTCCTACCTTTATGACTTCCCATGCTCTACTCTCATGTCAGAGTGTGCCACATTAAAAGAAATATCATAATAACATTAAAAGAAATATCATCATAACTAAAAATCAAGCTCTGAACAATTGTGGTCTTTGAGTGGCTACTTAGGCATCCCATTTTCTCAGCTAAATTCCAGTGAGTTGATAACTATGTTACCTGTTGAGGCCTCATGCTTGAAGGTCATCTGCTCAGCAGTATGTGCTGGCTGAAGCACGACCTTTCCAATGTAGGTTTGATTCCTTTTCACAGACTGAGGAAAAGACAAATGCCTGAAACAGATGGTCCAAATGTGAATAATCTTGCACAGTATTCATTTTTACAAATAAGAAGCTTTCTAGTCTTACAATTAGCATAAATATTTTGCTTCCCCTAATACACTAAGTTTCTGTCTTATTATCTTGCACTTAAAATACCGTGAACTGAAAGCCCATGTCAGAATTTTAACATTGAAAAACAGGACTCTGCTTTATTGCACGTTCTCTCAAAGCACTGCTTTGGAGAAACTTTGAATACCTGTTCTTGTCCTTGGGCACTAGAGGTCACCAGTGGAACAGACACGAGGAAAGGGATTGGTTTTTACAGCCCCCAGTAGTACTGAGGCCTCAATCCCTCTCCCGTGACTTTCATTTAAGTTGTTACTGGAAGTCCTTTGGCAACTCGAATTTTGGAGGAGTGAGATTAAATTATTTCTTTCAAGCAAGTTATGTCTCAGATGTATGGCTGTGTATCTATTTGAAAGGGATGGGTGTTTCTTGAAAATATGATTTATTCATCCCTCTGATACTTGAGAGCTCCTTGGCTGATACCTGCTGTATTTGAGCTCTGAGTAATGTTGTTGAGACAGAACCACAGAACACCCAGCAGAAACACATGTTGTTTCAAACGAAATAGCATGGCCCATTTCAAGGAAGAAACAGTGCTCCTTTACTGGTTCCATGTGTGGTGTGTGAGGGGTTCACTGAAGCAGAACGTTCAAGAACATCAGTTGCATTTTTTGACCAAGAGACCACACCATCTTTTAATACATTCAGGGCTTTCCATTTCTAGGAGTGACACTTACGACAAAAAAACCCCCAAAATCTTCTTGCATGTGAAGAGGGTCAGAAATGCTTAGAAACCTATGCTTGAGCACAACTATTCCCTTAGAGAATATATATCCAGATTTTAACCTCTAAAAGATGAAAATTTGCTTAAAATATTTGTATCAGATCAGTAGTTAAATTTAACAACCATCAAGTTTATATACTCTATCAGTTATTTATATAATGCATGATACTAATAAAATGCTAAACAAGAAGCAGGTTTTTTAGTGATGATTCATTTTATAAAAGTGTTGGATTGGTACAGTGTAATAAACATAAAATGTGTAATAAACATAGTGCTGCAGTTATGGAGACTGATTATAATCAAACAATTCTACCAACAGAATGTCTGCTTGGTTCATTGAAAGTTATTACCGTGTCAAATATCAACTCAAGGATTGTTCTGTCAAAAGATTTCATAAGATTTTGGGTATTAAACCTATCAGAGATTGAAATTTTGGTGAAAAGTCTATTGAAACGCTATAAATCCTAAAACCTGCAGTAAGTAGCAATACCACCGGCTTTTTTGCACACTTGCTTTCTTCACCCAGGTTTCATCTGACTTTGAACTCCTTTTACTTTGAGGTGCTGCACATAAAGAAGTCTTGAACTATGCAAAGATAAAAATTATGCAGGCAGGAGGACTTACCCTTGAAAGAAATAAAAACAACTGGACACTACATGATATGTATTTTCAGTACTTTGTTTAAAATAACATATTGATGTACTTAAAACACTTCAGATCTGCGTGTTATTTATGATACTGTAAACATATAGAAAAGCATGAAAGTCACATTTTCCACTGCATCCAAGGAGAGAAATTTAAAATTACAGCTATTGGAAATCTGGTTTACAAGCTGTGTGAAAGGTGCAGTTAAATGCAGTGCTATAAACTTTGGCCTACACTACCCTACGTGTAGAGACTCCTAGATAGTGTTAAAGAAAAGAAAAATCAAACTAGATGGAGACTTCTGGCTACATTCTGATTTTTCTACATTCTTCTGGAAGGAATGTGAGAGCACATGTGTATCCAGCCCACATCTTATAGATCCTTGCATGAGCAAGACCCAAACTCAGAAAACTGTGATATATAAGTTAACACACTACTTATGATCAAAGGTAAGCAGGGAAGACAGCTCAGCTCAGCAGGGAGGAGTATCAAGGGGTTTTGTGAAGCTTTGTGAGTCAGGCATCAGATCTGGGACACAGAACTTTGCGGAGGGTCTTTTCTTGTGAGCTCCTGCAGCTTCTGCTCATGGGCTTTTTTCCCTTCTCTTCTCCTCCCCCGTCTCTCAGCAGCCCACAGCAAACGTGAGCTGAGTGTAAGCAGAGCATAACGTGGCACACCTGCAGTACTCCTATGCCTGTGCCCAGCCCAAGGTATCCCTCACACCAGGACCAACACACACAGGAAGAGCAAAGCACCAGCAATAGCTGAAACTGGGCTTGCATGGGGAATTCACCACGGGGCAAATCTAATTGCCTTCTGCTTCTTTTGGGCAACTAATCCGTACAACACAGCACCAATACAAGTCAGATATGATCTTTACTGCCCACAGGATTTATCCAGTAAGTCTGAACTGGACTTACCTAAACGAAGGTTATTTCTTTTACTTGGTGCACTCCTAAAAGGCTGGAACCAGTGAAGAAAGTTAGATACTGGATTATGAGATACAGCTCTGCAGAGATAGAGCTTTCACCTGGATCAGTTCTCTGTTGCCTGTACCCTGTATTTGAGGAAGTGTGTGTTCTACAGACACAAATGCTGGTGCTGACACAAGAGAGCACACACAGGAAGGGACAGGTGGGACCAACTCTTTTGGCAGAAATCTGAATTAGTTTGACTAAAAAGTCATCACTGAACTGCAGCACGTATTTTATGAATACGCACATAAAAGACAGAAATTGGCATGAGAGTGGGCCTTCAATTTCCCCTTTAATGTAAAACATCCAGAGGTGTTGATATTCTGGGTATGCTACTAAGCTCATCTCATGCCTTTGTGGATGTGGGTCTCAGCAGAGGGTAAGGCTAGTAGCACATGAGGCTATGTAGCTGGGTTTGAAGAACCAAGGTGTTTTTCTTGCTGATCTCAGGGAAGCAGCTGACACTTTTACTGTAATAATTTACTACAGTTTTCATATTTGGTGGATATATGTAGGTCCTGGAAAAGCTCTTCTGTATTTACATAAATCTACTATAAACAAGTCTCATTTACCTTCATCCACCCATCATGGAGTTCTGTAACTAGAGGAAATAAATATTGCAACTGGCAAATATAATATTTTATCCCTCTGGTCCCTTCCCATTTTCTTAACTTTCATCATCTTCCAAAATTATGTTCCTGTTTCAATTATTCAGTTGCTTTGTTGTTTTGCACTTTGTTTTTTCCCCCTAAAAATGTCTTCTTGGTGAGAAAGCTCTGATCAGCCGGAAAACAGCATTCTGAGGAGTAGAATGTATGTTCAGGTTGGCTAACCCAACAGACGGGCCGAGTGCATCAGTTTTTTGATCCTTTTCTCTAAGCAGCTGAAACCCTCACTGGTTTGGCAGGATCAGTGTGTTTCTCAAGTCCTTACAGCCTTGCTCTACCTGCTTTGTGCTGACCTTGCAGAACAAGGGAGTTCACTTGGGCATTTTGGGGTCTCTCTATAGCTGCAATTAGTTCCCCTCACCTGGGTCCAGGTCTATGCTCAAAGAGAAGAGGCTGCACCCCTTGCCACACTGGCTCAGAGGAACCTGGCTGCTCCTATTTCTCAAGAGCTCTGGCTTGCTGCATAACTCAGGCTAAATCCTGGCACAAATAAATTGCTTAATCTTGAGATCTGAGCACACAGCGGTGCCAGCGAGGTGACAGAGGCGGTTTAGAACTCCCTGTCTGCTTTGTTCCTGATCCTCAGCGTGCAATTCCAGAGCTGCTGGGGTTTTCCACCAGGCCTGTGCCATACCAGGAGTGAAGTTAACCATCACGGTTACCTTTGCTGTCAGAGCCCCTGCAGTCCAGGCAGGAATGCAAGCTCCGGCTGGTAGCCAGCTACCCTGAGCTGTGTAGCTGCTGGACTTCAACAGAAATCAACCTCTAACACAGAGACTATGTTGGTGGGGGAAGGGACAGCACTCTATCCGTGGCCACCCACTGCCTAGGAAAAGTCTGGCAACAGGGGTGTTATTCTTGTTCCATTGGCAATCGTGGGACTTTTGCTAGACTTGATCCTAAATGAATGCATTTTTCTGACCCAGAGTCCTTTTATGTGGTTCGGTATGGAAAAGTGCCATGGTATTTGTCACAAAAAGTCCTCGCTGGCTAATCTGTTTTTAGGATTGTTGATGGTTTATAAATTAGAATTATTAGTCAAACATTGCTCTGTGTGTGCAAAGCCCTACAGACCGAGCTATAGGGCCAGCATGGAACCACATTTCTACCTATAGCAAGTTGTTTTGACAGAAGGTAAAGGCAGTCAGAGCAAAACCAGAAGGGTATGTAAACAATTTACCCCTGACACGTACTCTAACATATCTTAGTCATTGTATCGGCCACAGAACATTTACGAATCTCCAATAAAAGTGAACTTCTTACATTCAAAAGCCTTGGCAGGTCCCACTTAAATGTGCCGTATCTCTGTGGCACCTAACTGCTTTGTGATTTCTCTCCGTGGTAAACAGAACAGGGACACATTAGCAATTTAAAGGTTAAAGAGGTAAAATTAGATGAGTGTGCTGGTTCTCTTTAATCAAAGCACAAGCCCTTCAGTAGTGCACCAGCCTGCCCTTCCCAGGCATTCAGGATGCCCGCCCTGGAGGTGAGCTGAAAGTGGCATTTAGAGGTGAAGAACCCTTAACGGGTGCATGGCCATAAATCCCAAGTCAGGAAAGTTCTGTTACTGACAATAGACTGAAATAATCAGAAAATGAAAGCTGGTAGGCATGTATGTGTTGCTGTGCTAACCCGACTCAGATGTTGCACTGCCAGATTCCCTCACTCCCTTTGTATTCCAAATTCCTCGTTCATCCAATTAGCATGAGTAAATTGATATAAAAATATATAATGCTAAATTCTATGACAGATGTAGATCTGAGCCTTGAACTGCAGAACATTCAAAACAGCAAAAATGGCTCAAATAATATCGACCCTGTATTTTTCTGTTGTTCCACACCTGGCTGAGTTTCAGAGCCCCTTTGCCCACTCTCTGAATTCACCTTCTTACATAAGAATGTTCCTGGGGAAATGCAGAATGGATGAATAACGAAAAACCAATATGTATTAATTTTAAAAAAAACTGGGAATTTTTTGCCAGTGTTCCTCTCTGCCTCTAAAATTCAAAGCTTGAAACTCAGAATGGGCAATACCATCAAATGTGAAAGAAAAAGACAGTGTTAGCTGCTCCTGATGCCCTGAAATTAGGCCGCTTTCAACTGAATGATGTTTCAACAGGACCACGTATCTTTTATACTAGTGCAGTGTGAAAATCTGTCCCTGCAGTTTTGGTAACTATTTTTTGCATCAGACTGGTTCTGATAAATTTCCTTTTTTTTTTGTCTTATCCACATAAACAGAAATTCACAGCTTTGGGAGAATGACTGCCTTGACCCATAGTTTTTATAGAGATAGGACCCAAATTCTGTATATCCTGCTCTTTTCCTAGAAATGCTAATTACAAAATTAATACAACGTGCAAAACTACAGAGTAATCTAAAGATCAAATGGAGCGGGATGAAAACCAAACCCAAACTCCCGTTTACACTGAGTGTAACACCACAGAGAACTATACTTGCCATCCCCCAAACTAAATTTCACTTAAGAACTAACTAAATATATTTGCTTTGATATGTCTTTCAGCCAAAGGAGTTCACTCTCTTTTCTTTTACATGGCAACCTGAAATATGTTGTTTGTGTTTGGCAAAAGATATTAGAAAGATTAGAAACGTTTACGTTATTCACAATCACATTAGGATGAGAGTGTGTGACAGCTGCTAACTGCCTAGAATTTATGCAAAAGTTCTCCATTTAGCTTTCTACATACAAACATATGTATATGTGTGTGTGTATATAAAAAATAAATGTATGTGTATATATATATATATGCACACATACAGCATATATAAGTATACCAGGTCAGCTTCCAGGCAATTCCTCTGGAGCATTTTCTGCAGCAGCTGATAGAGACAAGGCTAAAAGCTGACTTGAACAAGTGGTAAATCTGTAGTGGCAGCTTTTCCTTGCCAAAATTTGTTGGGCAACTTCTCACATAGAGGATGGTGCTAAAGCAGTAACTTGAACGGCCCGAACCTTCTCCTTGCTATGTGGCCACAACCCCACACCATTTTTAATCCTTTTTACCTCTCAAGGGATAAAGGATGGTCAGAACTGTGTTACCTCTCTAAAGGATGCACATATGTCTGAGTGGAGATCAGCCGTCCTTAGACTTCTGGGCAGTGGCAGTGTGAAAAGAAGGAAATGCAGGCTTTTCCTGCTCATACTTGATGTTTTGTCATCTAGCACTATTGAAAGTCAAGTTATGACACACTACTAAGAGAATCAATTTTGTGTGAAGGAAGGCAGTGGAGATGTGCTCAGCTTCTCAAACATAACCCTCCCAGAAGTATGATCTGCAAGAGAGACACTTAATATCTTCTAATTGACATTCTTTGTTTCCTTGCCATCGAACATTCTAAAGGACACATCTGTACAGACTAGAATAAAACCTATCAACAGGGGACAAAAATGTGTGAAGTTGAGCCAGTGCTCTACATGTGCAGAGTAAGACAATATGCACAGAGTACCGACCTACCACACATTCTACCATGTAAGTGAACGTGTTTCAGCCTTGTCTGCAGCTACAACTTAACTGAGGCTAAGCAGCCTCTCATTTGTATCTTTCAGAGGTACACATTGTCAACAACGTGTGATTTTCAAAGTATTAACAACGTGCAAACTTAAGACATTTGCAGTCAAAAGCATTATTTTGATTTTTTTTCTAAAAAAAAGTGAACATGAAAAAAAGGAAAAACCTAAATTTCTGAAAAATGCAAACTCATAGGTAACAGATTTCAGACTGTAAGACAGACTGCCAAAAATTTAGAGGCTATAAAGTGATCAGGGCTGAACTTGTGATGTTCATTTGGCTGAAATATTTCCCTGCTTTGTTTGGTCTTTGTTGGTTGTTTTTTGTTATTTTCATGGTTTTGTTCAGCTCACTCAGTCAGCCCAAGTTAAGACTGTGTTTTTCTGCAGTATGGATACAGCTCAAGTGAGAAGGGTAGTGGTGATTAATACATCCACATTTTTCCAAGTCTGGCTAAGCCTATACGATCTTTCTTTTCTTTCTTTTTGTCAGCTTTTTGCCAACTTCTCTCCCCTCTTCATTTAGAACATCCCACAGGTTAGATCCTGTAAAAGGGAATTCCATGACTGAACAGAGGTACATGGGATCTAAAATATAAAAAATTCCTAAATTTGATATCAGCTGCAGTTGCTTGCAACCCAGTGCCTCACTGCTGGTTCAATACAGTTTACAAGAAAAGGAAAGGAATGGTCAACATATGTTATGGAAAGAATGAGTGACCCTGGTGGAATGGGTACCAGAGATCCTGTACATTGCTCACTGGCAAGATATCTGTTTTCAACTATAGGGTTTTTATTTGAGAACTGATGAATAAAGGCTCAGGATATCTCAGTACCATGGCTAACTCTGGTGACAGAATTTCTCTGCATGTCCCCCCTACCACCCTGCACCAGAGATGTTGCCCAGGCATCAGGATATGCAAAACTTTGATTGACTTTTTACTTTGAGTTGCCACTACCATGTTTCAGTCATCATGCCAGGCTAGGCCATTGTGGGCCTAATTTAAACACTGAAGTTAGAGTGGGGCATGTAAGTAGCATTACATCTCTGAAAGTAATTAACCTGTTGAAATTTCTTCTCCATTTTGCTAAAAACTTGCCTTCAGAAATACTTAAAAGTCTGAAACTAACCTGCGTATTGCCACTGAACTGGAAACATCATCATCACAACACAGAAAAATCAGTTAAATACCCATGGAAAGGACAATCAGATGGATGTAGTGCAGACAAAATGCAAATAATCTCCAAGAGCCAGACTTTTTAAAATGATAATTCACTGTTATTGGGAGGGAGGAGATGTTCATGGTTGTTTTATCCCAAAGGCCACCACATACAATATTCCCACTGACTTTAACAGTTATAGGAGGTGCTGATTTATGGTTGGGTATAAGGATGTTTCAGTCTTCACCTCTTCACCTCTTATTAGCACTTGTCTTCTGCTTCCTTGCCACATTTTAAGCAGTCCCAGATGCTGTGCAGTTCCCCAAAGCTCCCCTCTAGCTGCCATAAAACCAGAAAAATAGGGTCTTGTGGAGTACATTGGGAGTGGTAGAGATGGGGCGGGAGGGCAAAGGGGAAGGATTCTCTGTAGAATATGACCCTATGAGCTAAGGATGGTCTCAACTCACTGCTAGTTAGAGTTAAACCCAGTCTTGCCCTGAATATTACACGGATTTTCAAGCTTAATGCTTTTACCAGTATAAATACCTTCAATAAATCTCAATCCACTTAATTGAATATCTTAGTAAGAAAACTTAGCAGTGAGGGGTTTATGCATATTAATCAGAAATGTGAAAAAACAAACCTATATAAATTTAAAATAAGTATACATTTTTTACTGCCTTCATGAATGAATCTGCTCAGGCGTTTCAAAATTACAGTAATTCTGCCAGTTATAATTTCAGTGATTGGGATAAATGAAACTATGAAATCTTTATATAGAAGAAAAGAATTGAGGCTAATGCTGTTTTATTTGAATAAGAATGTATGGAACTAACTTTATCCTAACATTACTATTTAAAAATATCATTTACATTGCTCTAAATATGGAAGAGGTTCCTACAAAATCTCTTGGGCTGTAGAGTGTTGTGGAGAAATGGATATAATTATCTCTGGAGAGGAATCTATTCTTTTCAGAGTACTACAAGTCCTGCAGTTTATGAATGATACTTTCTACAGGGCTGTGGTAAACAGGAATTTTCACTTACCATATTCTAGCTGCAATTAAGAAAGATGGTTTAGTCACTTTGTCTCTTCCTACCTCTGCCAGAAGGTCAAGATTCATATAAAGATACACAACTGCATCTCCAGTATTCTTTTTCTTGAGTAGCCAAATGCCTCTCCCTTTTCTGGCAACCGCACTCAGACCTCGTTATTGTGTAGTCAGAGATTGTGCCTGCAATATTGCCATTAAAGTGGCACGCAGGGGGCAATTTAGCTATGATACAAGTATGCATCAAATGCCACCGGCACTCAGTTTTGAAACTCCCTCAGTTTTTTTCTAAGCCGTTCCCTACATCAATAAATAAAAACCACAATAACAACAACAAAAGAAATACCTTCTCCTTATTAGACTGCCACAGATCCCAAAATCTAGCTGATATCTGGTTCCAATTTGTCTTTGTGGAAGGGAAGCCAAAGCCTTGCTTTTCCTCCTCCCTGCAGAACGCAGCCAAAATGTAGCCTAACCTGGGTGCACCCACCCACACTCACCCGTGCGTGCATACTGGTCATGGCTCGAGTTAATAAATTTGATTAGCTCGTACAGTACTCCAAGCCAGCAGCCCACAAGGCAGGTTCAACCAATACCTTAGCTCCACTCACTGCTCTCAGCAGACCACCAAGGCTCTAGTTTGTATTTTTAAACCTGGGTTAAATTGTGGCATAACCACAAACCATTGTATGCGATTAACAGTGGGGTTCCAATGACTGACTGACAAACAAAATCTTAGCACACTGAGTCTGCTTCTCCCAGTAGTAAACACATGTTATTAATGAAATGATTCTAACAGGCTGCACAATTGGAAGCTTTTTTCTTGATTGACAGACTATGCTTTTCTCAACAGGCAAAATAAAGAGGGCAAGAAGAGTACACTTGTATTTTTTATTTTGTGAAGTAAAGACGTAAAACTATTGCAGTAGTCTCTCCGTTCAGTCATAGCCCGATGGGATGTTTCTCTGGCCTGCCACTGAGTGATGCATTACCTTGATACACAAGCTCTGTTTCTACGAACAGAAGGGATTGGAATTTCAAAAAGTGCTGCCCTCCAATTCTTATTGCTCCCTTTCCATCGTGGACCCACACCTCTGTCATCACTGACATAGCTTAACAAGAGAACAAACGACTGGGGGGAAAAAGGAATATGTCAACATGCATGTGGCATGAGATCATGACACCATCATTCAAAACCACTGCAGACTGGTACGGTTTAATTGCCAGCTGCTGGAAACAAGGCTCGCTAAGCGAGACTGGGTATTGGGCAGCAGGGTGGAACAGATGGGCTTGCTCATTCCTAGGCACTGGAAGTTCATACTCTCCAGAAGAAACAGCAATGGCCTAAAACCAGGATGGGAAGCATTACACAATTTCACCGCGCCTTTTTTGTTTCCACAAGGAGCGGATGAAACACATATCCAACACATCTTTAATGAAACAATTCATACCAAGACTGTCATCACAACTGTCAGGGCCCCTAAATTGGACCTACAATATTCAGGCATGGGATTTAGTTACGCATTCAGTAGCTGTGTTCTTCAGGCTATGAAGCAGCCCTCCCTGCTTCAGTCTTTCCCTGGACAGTTCATATATGCTACTACACTGTCGTTTGCCAGGCTGGAGGACAAAAAGAGGAAGCAGGGGGTTTTGCCAGTGCTGCTGCCAAAAGAGGAAAATGGAAGTTTTTAGCCTCACTCTGATGAAATGTCCCCAAGTTACAAGCAGTTCACCCACTTGGATTATCATTACACCTAACAGTGCCATTACAGCCAGTAGACAGTAACATACACATGTTACTCTCACGGTAAACTTACTCCTGTGCTCAAAAGGAAGGTTTGGAATATTTGTCTTACAGACCCCATCATGCTAGTCTGCACATCAGAACTGCTAACATTATGCTACATGCTTGGCCTCGAGTGCTGCAAAGAGAGGATGAGATGAAATACTTGACTTTCAGGGAAGGCTCTTACTGAGGAGCAGAAAAGCAGTATTTTACACTGAACACATTCAGCACTCCACTATCATCACTTTCTCATGCCTTTTTTTTCATATCAAACACACTAAAAGGAAAGATCAATATTAATACTGCTATTTTGAGTTTATTCCAAGCAATTGTTGCATCACCTACATGTGAATGGCAATTTTGTTGGAGTAAACAGTCAGTGTCCATGGGATTCACTGTTTCATTTCAAAGAAACAAGCTGTGAATGCTGAAAGGTGATTTCTTCCATGCAAAAGGTCAGAGTTCATGTTAGAGCAATCTGTCACAGTTGAGTCACTGATATTTCCATGCTGCCCTGTTCTCCCTGTACGTGGTGTACAGCATGCTGAACTGGGTTTGCTTGGTCACTTTTTATAATTTATTATTGACCTCCCTCTGGGAGACAGATCTCACATCTCAGAACTTTGCAGCCTTCTGGGGCAGGAGAAGAAGAATTTATGGGTGGGAGGGAACAGAAAGCTAGAAAAGGAAGGACTGGAGGGAATGAAATGGCACTGGTGCAGTCAGGCAGGATTATGTGTCAGCCTGTGAGGCTGCCTTCTGAAGGCCCATGAGGGATGGTGTGGATTTCCTCCAAACAACTAATGCAGATTTTCCTAGATGTTTCCTGCAGTTTGATGTCTACTGCGTGTCTGTGCACCCACTCTTGTCCTTACCCTTTTCTGCTCATGGGGGAATACAATGCTGCTTCCCCTGCAGAAGTGACCCAAAGTAGAAGGCCAGTTGTTACTGCTCCTTTTTGTGGCTAGGTAATAGCCACAGGCTAACCTAGAAAATCTCTTCAGATTCTGCTCCTGAGGATCATTCTTCTCAAAAAGAGAATAAATTTTCTTCAAATAGAACTTCAAGGAAAGAGATAAACTGCTTTTGCCTGCTTAGTTAGTGCCTGCATTATTTTCTGTTTCCCTCATTAATAATAGAGTGGCAAACAAGACTCCCCCACCTTCCACAGAGAAGAGGAAAAATGACAAAAACAATAGAAAATAATCCAGCTATAAATTGCTTTAAACACTAGACTTAAGCAAGGATTTCTGTCAAGGCATTTCGGAATCACTCACAGCATGGAATATTTCAAAATAAGGTGACACCCTCTCATTAAACCTTAGAAATTAATAAGTAACCTTAAACTTGTTGAAAATAGTTTCAGTGGGATCAGTGACTTAAACGAACATGCATAAATGCTGATACTAATTCGCATTATTATACGATAGGAATCATGCTAAAGGTAATCTGACATATTGCTAACCAGGGATTTCTGCCTCTCAAGGACCAAGGAGTGAGCGAGTATGAAGGCTGGGTTTTATTGCTCCAGCTTGGCTGGCTGTGATGAGGGCTTGGCTCTGCTATCATAAAGCACAGGCACATCCTGTTGTCAATGAGACTCACCGGTATTCCGGGGCAGCAGCATTGGGCCCCTGGGATGTTGTATAGTTTGCTTTGCTATGTAAACACCATGAAGTAATCCAGGCAGTGAAGGACACAGATGAGCAGGCAATTTGCAGCATACTAAGCAAAAGAATAAAAGGTCTGCGAGCGAGAGTCAGAGACTAAATATTAACAACATCCCTGGGATGTAACATCCACTGGTCTGCAGTCATTAAAATACATATACAAAAGAAAGTTAAGGGACTAATTAAAATAAAATACATCGATATTTTGCTCCTGTGGATAGACTGAGAGAAGGACATACTGTAGGGGGAAAATTTTGTTTTAGTTATTCACTTTGATTTTAGCACATCTCAAATAGAGCTTCAAGGTGGAACATTTTTTCATATAGCACCTATGCTGGGACCTTTTAACGGGCTTTGAATCAAGTTGTAAAATCAAACATTCATTTTGTACCTGTTTATTTATCTCTTTTGTGAAAGTAAAATGTAATAAAATGTCCTTAGACACATTTTAATTGGAGCAACTTTGGTCCCCTTTGTTTGAAAATGCAGTCCCACATCACCCTTGAAAAATCTGTCTATTGTGATACCAGCATAAACTTGTACAAAAATGGGACTGCAACAGATTTAAGAATGTGCTCCTCTGTGTTTCTTCCTCTCCTTTTGGACACACAAAAGTTAGATATTCAGGATGTTTAAAACCTATCAGAGTCCATTGATCAAAGAAAATATATAAACCCATGTTTATTAACAATGTTTGTGTTTAAATAAAGCTAACGACAGCACACCAACATCAAAATATTCCCCTTAGTCCCTTGGTGCTCTTTGTTTATGGCATTCAGCACAGAGAGCTCCTTCCCACCCTCCCATTTATAAATAGTGCTTCACTGATGGTAGTCTTCTATTATCAGTTTTACAACAGCATGTCATTCTGTCTTTGAAATTTCTAGATAAGACTATGGAAAAACTGCATGGTTTACTGTTTTGAACACGGGCTTGAGAACCAGCATTCCTGGTTTCTATTCCTCTGTCAGCACTTTGCTGTGTGACTGCAGCCAAGTTACTCATCTTCTCTCCTCTTTGTTCTGCTACATCAGCCATCTTCCAGATCCTTCACCCATCCTGATATTGAATAGGTGCAAGCAGTTTTCTGGAGTTTTGTCTTGTTACTTACAACAGAATAGAAACTACTGAAGGCAAGGGACAGAAAAAACAAACTCTGTCCCAAAGGATTTCGCTTGTAGTGAAAAGGCCAGAGATTTCACAGGAAATAAAACCCAGGCCGCAATGTGACCAGGCCTATGCACTGTTCAGTACACCCAGGAAGGACCAGCTGAGCACTCATGAAAAAAATCTGTGGGAAGAGGGGATGTGGAGATGCATGGCAAAGAAATAAATTCAGAAAAAAAATAGAGAGGAAAATGTTAAAAACAAAAAAGGTACAGTAGAAGCTTCTGTTCAACAGCCCAAGCACATCTTCCATGCCAGACCGTGTCGACTGACCAGCCACAACTGGATAATCCTGGGCAGCTGGTTATTGACTTCCCTGGCTATGGCAGGAAGCATCACAGCAGGAGCCAGGAGGGCCAGCCTGGACACCCCTCCCACAGACAGCGTTAAAATTGTTTGGTAGGAATTATCAGCGTTTAAGTTTTCTCTCTCTCCCCCTCGTTCCTTCCTACCAGAATGAAAATGTCAGCTCCTCATTTGAGAGGGCCAAGGCAAAAACAGTTGGCACAGAGCAGGCATCTTTCAAGGGCTTTTTGTAGTCTTTTGGTAGGGAAATTTCTGAGGCCTCAATAAGCAATAACATTGGAAAAGAACTGAAATCTCCTCTTTTGTTAAAAACATCCCACATTTTACATAGAAATGGGAGTTTAGCCTGCTAGAAAAGACTGAAAGACAGGTCACTATTCTAGAGACAGTGAGTTAATGGGGAGGTAGAGCACACACAGATTCAAACTTGACTTTTTTTTTTTTTGGTTCACACAATGACAGCATAAAAATAGATTGGTTTATGACAGTGTGAGCAATGGATCTGCCAAGATGAATTTAAACTCAACTCCATAACAGAATTATATCCCATCAAGTGGCACGACATGCAATATTTCATTTGCTGGCTCACTCTACACTCTCTGTGAGAAAACATAAAACCAGTATCATTGCAGCCTCTATTATTCATATTTTCTGAAACTGTGTGGTATTAATTAATCAGAAAGGAAGGCAGAATTCTTATATGAAATACTTTTTCCATTTCAATCCTAAGTAAAACAGGCTGAGGACAAAAACTGTAAGAACCGATCATGATCACTAATTGTAAATAACAAAATGGGAAATATACTTACCCAAAAGATTTCCATTGATTCACTTTTACTATTACTTCTTTTATTTTTCTCTGAATAAATAATGGAAAGCTGACTTTTTTCCCCCCAAATAATTAATCTTCTATTCATAAAATTGAAAAACTCAGATTTTTTATGATCTCCATTTACTATTGCACTGGAAAATAAGTTTCAGAACACGACAGTTTGTTTATATGTAGATAAATTACTGCACTGCTTTAAAGCTAGCCAGAACCCCACCTTCCTGTGCAGGCACTATACAAGCTTTGGGATTTCCGGAAGAGAAGTCATGACAGCAAAGACGTCAAGAATTCCATATTTTTCACTAACGTATGCATAAATTTATATTCCTCAGCTGGTGGATTCTGATAAACTAATTGTTCATAATGTTCAACTTTTTAAATATGTGCTTTAAGTCATACAATCACAGAATCATAGAAAGGCTTGGGTTCGAAGGAAACTTAAAGATCATCCAGTTCCACCCTCCCTGCCCTGGGCAGGGACACCTTTCACCAGACCAGGCTGCTCAGAGCCCCATCCAACCTGGCCTTGAGCACTTCCATGGATGGGACACCCACAGTTTCTCTGAAAGAACCATCCTGACCCTGAAGGTATGTTGGAACAGAGAACAAGCATGACATTCGCAGCTCTGAAGATGGCCAGTGTCAGGTCTGAAGTGATTATGTAGTTTACTGTACTGTATCAACATCCAAAACTGAAAGTTTTCATCCAGAAACATATTTCTAAGGTATAAAATTGCAAACTCCATTTGCTGAACAAGATCCATGTTTGTGCAACTTGAGCTGAATAAAAGCATAGAAGCAGAGCAACACAGCATCAGAGAATATTTTTCATTTTTTTTTTTCTATTAGCAGAGGAAATCTAAGCTGATGACAAATCTATCACCCAGCTCATTTTAGATCTCCAGTAAACAGCAGTGGTCCTAGGCAGGGGAGGATGGCTTTCTTTGGAAACACATTATACCTATTTTAATTTCTGTTAAAAATTGGCTTTGGGCACAAAATTCTTGACAAATCAGAGATTTGCTCGGTGGTAGGGACAGAGAAGTGCTGGTTATCCCAGTCTTGTGCTGCTGCTCTCCTACACCCCTTCACATCTCTAACTCTTCCTTAATAAGCATCCCAGCTCCCTGCTGAGCATACTTCATATGACAGGCTCCCCACTAAATACAGCATCCCAGCCCTTCTTTCAGCTCTTTCTCAGAGGACCCAGTGATTAGGACAGAGAGGATAGCGAAGGAGAAACAATCCAGGAATATGTGGGGGAGGATATGGGAACAGGGAGAGAAAAACCGTGAGTCATTGCATTCCCTGTGTCATCTGGCAGAACTCCTCTGGGGGAGTCCCCAGCTGGGACCTGGTGAAGACCTATTTGCAGATGGGTTCCGGGAAATAACAGCTTTTCCTTAATTTCCTTTCAGTGTTGAGTTTCTTCATTCCCTCCTAGGCTGGATTTTAGCCCACCAGACAAAACAGTTCCGCCAGAGCTCTCTGTGTCTGTGTCTCTCTGCACCTCTTGGGCTCAGGGGACGCAGCTACAGGCTGTCTGTCTGTCATTTACTACTTACTCCAGAGGGATCCAGCTGTACAGAGAGATGCTTGGTTAGCTTTGTCTTCTCCAGAGCATTTCTCCAAGAATTAAAGCCTTAGGGGACTTCTGTTCATTTCCGCAGGAAACCAATGTTTCTAGATTTTCATTGTTGCCTTCCTCCTTCATTTATATGATAATGTCATGCTAGGACATTAATATACATTTGAGATGCTGTGCATATGGCATCAAGGTCTCCTCAAAATACAATGATACACTAGATGAGGCATTTGTTTCAGACAAAATCTGCAGTAATTAAGACTTAAAGAGTGACAATAAAGCCATTGAAGTTAGAACACAGAGGAAGATAAAACCAAAGGTGTTGAAAGGCTATTATCTTACTCCTGAATCTATCAAAATAGTAAGCACTTTTCTACCAAAAAGAGAACACAGAAAACTGAAGGATGCCAATATTAATAAGTTCTTTGAAGCCTTAAAAACAGAATAAAAATCACTTGGCCAAAATTTTTTCACCCCTGAAAAACCATGCAGAAAACTTTTCTCATCATTTGCCACTTCAAGACTATTCTAAAGATGTTACAAGCTGCCGCAGATACTGTACTGTTCTTTGACCAAAATAAAGACAGAAAACCAGTTATGTCTCCTGTAGAAATGTGTCCAAAACCTGAAAATAATTGTGGATCCTCAGTGGCCCACCCACAGACTCAAAAGTAGAGCAAGTAAAAATATTTCTTCCTAGACTAAAGCAACTTTTGCCCATCTTTGATGAAATAAAGATCAGTGCAGCATCCTGCTAATGTAATACAGTCTGTTCACTACAACGAAATTCCCTGAAGAGTTCACTGAGTACCAGACTGGACCTGGGGTGATTCTGTTGCTGGATGCCCTAATGGTCTTTTATGATTTTAGAAAACTGCTCCACTTTGTGCCTCATAGGAGGAGTTTGCAAAAATACCTTCCTGCCTTTTCAGAGTGTTTAGTGACCTACACATGAAAATGTATTCTTTTTCCCATGTGGTTTATGGTACATACATTTTATACCACCAATTCTAGAATTTGGTAGATTTTTGTACACTAATAAAAATCTGCATTTCTTTCTCTGCCAATATTCTAACCTGACTATTACAACAGAAACATTTTTGTATTTTTTCCACTGCTGTTCTCTGTAGGATTAGAATCACAAGAAGTACATGTGAATCAGATCACTGAAGAAAATGCCAGTATTTCCCATGAATTTAATGGGTTCCTAGTATCTCTCAGGGATAAAAGTTTCTTTCTTAAAATTTATTTTGGACACCAATGCTATAAAAATACTCACTGGAAGCACATTAAACTAAAGCTTAGTTATTAAAACAAGTGAAAGATTTAAGGAATGTCTTTTTACCCTACAGATTTTTTTAAAATAGAAAGTCTCTTCCTATGCAAAACACCAAGAACCAGAGTTGTGATGAATCTTTGAAGAGCTATGGCCATTTTGTTGTTTGGAATCTGTGTTCCACAACAAGGGTTATGGACTTGTAGAACTGAGGATTGAGACAATGAACTGACACTAGTAAAATTTCAGCTCTTCATGCAGTTGAAATTGCATCAAGTATCTCTTCCCTTTGTTGCTTACTTTCAAATACCGAAGAGTGGGTTTTGGCACTTCTTCTGAAGGGAAGAGGTTGCTCTAGTCTCCGAATTTTTTCTTCATTGGTGCCTTGCCAGTTATGCTCATTGTGCTACATGGTGTAATAGAGAAAACAGAGTCAGTCCAGCCTGGTAAACTAATTTTCACTTTTCAGTGAAATAAGTTTTAACCGAATTTTTAAAAGGTGAAAAGCCAGTGCATTAACACAGCAATACAGACTGAGAGGTTTGAAGTCTAGAAGTTAAAGCCTTCCACTGTAAACCCGAGTAAGATATTACATGTCATACAGATTAAGCTCCTCCATAAGACACATTTGTTCCAGAGATGGTTACCCTCCATAGAATGTAATTCTCAAATCTCTGTGGAGAAAGGTTCTTTTTGCAGAGGAAGTAAATATTTCCTAGTGAGAGAATTTACTGGAAATACTGTAAATTCATGCCACATAAAGATGACTGGTAACTCCTTCAGCATCTTCAGGAAGGACAAAACCCAAAGTCAAGGGAGTGTCAAATTATTTCAAGGCTTTCCTTTGCCTGACCTGAGTGAGAACCTGAGGTTTTATCTTAAAGGGAGAAAACTGGAAACTGAACTGACTGGCTTGCAGTTGTTGAGAAAAGGCATCAACATCTGTTTCTGGTCTTTTGCTGAAGACTCTTTTCAGCTGATCATTTGGATTGAAAGTAAATTGGTTTGTTTCCATAGGCCCATTTCTTCCGAGCTCAGATAAAACAAACCTCTCCTGTGGGCCTGATGGTTTGTGTTCTGAACTCTTGGTTCATGTGGCAGAGATTCCCTGTATTATATTGCTAACATATTACCCCTTTTGAAGAACACGAAGCCGGCTATGCCTTCGCATGTTTCTATAAGTTTCCTTGTCTAGTTTTAAAAGATCTAGTGAAAGCATGGAAATGGGATCCTGATAAATTCCCCATGGTCAAGGGAAGTTAAGCATGTGGGCATGTATTTCTGTATCTGTAAAATGACATTTGTAACACGTCAGCTACAGCATTTGCGGCGGTTTGATGAGCATTCTAGAAGGAAATCTTTAGTAGTTCTTTACTAGCAAATTCTGCTCCTAGATATGACAAATACTGCAGAGTTCACCTTACAGCTCTGCCTTAAGCATGAATTCAAGGTTTGGCTTCGATTCATATTTGCCTATGTGCAACTAGAATTATGTTCAAGGGTTCTGGGCCCCTTACTTCAGGAAGGACATTGAGGTG
>VZRS01000484.1:2924-72646 GCA_013398055.1 Ifrita kowaldi | reverse complement strand
GTTTTTCTTTGCTTGTGTGTGTGAGTTTTGCTTCCATATGAAACTGTCTTGCTCTCAACCTATGAGTTTTCCAGCTTTTACCCATCCGATGCTGTCTCCGGTCCATCCTGCTGGTGGGGCAGGGAGCCAGAATGCCTGTGTGTGGTGCTTGGCTGCTGGCTGGGGTTAAACCACAACACAGTCACACAAGATTCCTCATCTGCACAAATGTATCCATTGGTCCCACTGACTTAGTCAGAACTGCAGAGAACCTGTGAAGCTGATCTGCAATGGTAACATTCTACTCTCCATAACCAGGGCAGGCATTCGCCAATGACAGATAAGGATTTCTTCACAATTCCATTTCTCTGTTCAAAACCTTCAGTTGTTTGAGCTGTAAAGTGAACATTTGAATGCACAAAAGATGAAATCTAAACCTTTGCTAGGATGTTTAGTGAAAGGTTATGTCAATGTGTACTGACATAGGGTCACTGAACTATAGAATCACAGGATCACACAATAGTTTGGGTTGGAAGGGACCTTAAAGATAATCTAATTGCAATGCTCCTGCCATGGGCAGGGACACCTTTCACTAGACCAGGTTACTCAGAGCCCATCCAGCCTGGCCTTGAAGACTTCCAGGGATAGGGCATCCACAACTTTTCTAGGAAACCTGTTCCTGTGTCTCACCATGCTCACAGTAAAGAAGTTTTTTCCAACACCTAATTTAACTCTCCTCTTGTAGTTCAAAACCCTTCCCCCTTGTCCTACACAATCTGCCCTACTATAATGCTGTACTTTATAGATTTCAGAAATCTCTACCTGAAACACTATTAAGACTACTTTTTCTCCTTCACAATTTCACAAAACATTACTAGGAAACTTATTTTGCCTTTTTATTTTGCTTTTTTATGCCTTTTTTTCAGTGAAAAAGGTCTTTTAATTCCTTTTTTTGGCATGAAATTTCTGGGGAAAAAAAACCCCAGTGCTATTTGTTAACAAAAATAGCTGAATGTACAGCTTTAACCTTGAGAAATGCAGACAGTTAAAAGATATTGAGTTTCCTGAGTATACCTTCCCATTTTTATGTTCTATCATTGAATGTTAATAATGGATGTGCCTTGAAAATTTTGGAATGCAATGTCATGTGTCTGAAAGCCAAGAGTGTCAGATATGATCTTTAAATTTATTTTGATTAGAACTCACTGTACCTTGTCATGTATAGTTTCCCTTTCTGGATGTTGTATAACCATGCAAATTATTTCAACAAAAATACTTTTCTGTCTAAGGAAATAGATACTCCTAAAAGCACAGTACCGTATTTCTGCCCTTGGTCTGGAATTTAGATCCTGTTTTCTCTCATAAATGGATTTAAAAATGCAAGAATATGAAATGTCTGTATGAGCTAAGCATGTGTTCTGAAAACCAAAAACGTTTAACTTTCTCTTTTTTTCAATAATATATCTTTTTAGAGCTTGCCATCAGAATGAATGCATGGTTTTTTATCAGCATTCAGTTCTTTTTTTCCTGCTTTCTAATTGTATTTGCTTTTTTTTTTGTTCAACACATTTTTTCCTTTAGTCAGACAAGTCCATCTGGTCTGTGTCAAAACTATGTTTTACTTGGGAAGGTCTTTATCAGTTTCTTCCATTAAATGAAAATCTACAGGGCAGTGTGCTGACAGCCTGTGTAACAACTCAGAGGCTTCTGTTCACAAAATAAATTCTCTATGTGCTGAAGAACTAGTAAACTTTCTTTTCCAAAATTGTCTGTGACATGATCAAGATATTCCCAATATTAAAATAACTGTGCCATGATTAGGACTTTGATTGCTAATAATGATCATGATTATCACCATAAAGGCTTTTTTTATTCATACTTAATCAGCTAACAATCCTGACATTTTGTTTTGTCACATGAAAGGTGTTTTTTATAAGTGATTGAGACTACTAGATTCATTTATATGCTAGAGATTAACAAGGAGTAATAAATATGCCAATGATATATTATGGAAACTGAATTCTCTGTTATTGGATATTAAGATTAAACACCTTTTGAAAGCACTTGAGACACAGCCACTCTTGCTCCCATACTGGGACAGGAGACAAAAGGTGAGAATTATTTGTATGATTCAACAGACTTGACAAGGAGTCGGAGTTAGAGATCTGAAGACCATCTGAATGGTGGCAGAAGGCAGTTGTGATGGAGTGTCGCTTTAACCGCTGTGGTATCAAACACAAACCCAAGATGCACTTCTACTCTTGATGGTGCAAAGCCCTTCATATTCTCTAGCTTGTTCGACAAGAAAGAAAAGGAAACAGCTTTCTGAGCACGTGCTTTCTTACCCACATTGAAACTTGGAGTTTTGAATGTTTCATGTCTTTTCTCCCGTAGTCTGTCATCAAGAAAAAAACCCAAAACACCAAGAAATCCTTGTTTAGCATCTAATTCCAAACTAAATATATAATTCTGGGAAGCCTTTCAGCCAGAGGATCACTGCTCAGCCCAATCTCTTAACCTAGATGTAACCTCACCAAGTGTTTTACAGAGTTCTAAATTTTCCTTCCAAATTCTGCCGAGAGGAGCCTCACAAAAGGGAAGGCATTTCAGCAGGCTTTGCCTCTATTTATATCTGTGGGGATTTCACAGTATTTGGGGATTTCTCAGTATTTGACATTCTTATTGTCTAAAATCCCAGATTAGTCCTGTTCTTCATTAACTTCCTTCTGATTCATAGCATCCTCTTTTCCTAGGCACTTGGAAATTTACAATAATGGGTTTAGATCATGATCCTCTACTTCTTTATTATCGTCAATACTGAAAAGTTAATTTCAAATGAAAGAAGTATGTAGCTTTATTGTAATGTAGAAATACTTGATATTTGCTGTTGGAAGTTATACGTCTGTATTTCTCACGGTGGCAGATAAAATAGAAAACTTGCAAAACAAAAATGTTCTAACAAGAACAAAAAAACCCTCATTGCCTGGGTATATCAAGATATGTTAAGGTAACTCATGAGTCAAAGTAAAAATTACATCTGATTATATGAACAGTTCTTTATGTTTGATGAATAAACCAGGGCAGATTCTCATCTTCTTATGCTGAATTACTTCACAGCAGAAACCCACCACGCCTTCTGGGAAATAAAGTGCTTCTCAGCAAGATAAAGTGCACAAGGACCTTTACAATCACTTTCCTGTGTTACCAGGGGATGGTAAGGTCATTACTCCTTGTGCAACATTTCTCTAATATTTCTGTAACATTTCTGTAAGGAACTGGATTTTGGAAAGGATATTATGGGTTAGTTTCTTGTTGCCATTTAATCTTTGCGATCAATTTGGGATTTTTTCCTTCTCTTGGAACCAAATACACCATGACACTAACTGGTGATGCCATAAAGAGCCATGAATCAGTATATATCAGTCTTTCCAAGTGCACTGTAGCTCTCAGGAAAATCTTAAATTGGTTCACACTTTATTCTGCAATGTTCTCTATGTACAGTAACCATTTTTCTGTGCTCTTCTACACCAGTTCGTTCTACAAATTTTGTGGTAACAATGTTATTACCTTTCAAAAGGCCAAGTGATAAGTGGATAGCAAAAGAACCTGCCTCATATGTGATCTGAAAAAGTAATCAGCAAGTAGTTTCAGTCCAGTGTTGAGAGCTGTAAACTGCATACCATTGATACAATTTGAGTTTTAGAACATTTCCATAAGAGACAAGCCAGCCTTGGGAATCTAACGGTATCAAGTCATAGCCTATAAATGGAATTCTTTTAATTGCACCAACTTCTAGATATTAAAAAAGTTATTTCAACTAATTTTTCACTGTTGTTAGATAGTTTTCATCCTCCTTCTGATCCTAAGGTGTATGCAGCCAGTTAAAATTACTCTTATACAACAACTCCCTTCATGTAAGGGAACATGCTTTGCATTAGGAGGCTAAGTTATTGTGACTGTGTGCTTTAACATTAGCTGTTACCTTTTTATTCTGTCACTGGAAATTACCTTAAAAAATGCTTTTCAAGCAAAAATATTAGTGGTCCTTGAACAAGTGCCCCGAAGTTCATTTAGCATCCTTCATCACAAGCTGCAGAAATAATTGGATATTTAAACTTCTGACTAACAGAAAAATGAAATTAGTATTTCAGCTGCTGTCCAAGAGAAGAGCCTGGTATAACTAACGCAAACTCCCAAACTAATTCTGCTGTTCATTGAGGTGTTTCAATTAGGAAAATCCCTCTTGAATTACATTCTGTATTTCAGCAAGGACAATATTGTAAGCAGAAGCAGCAAAATGGGCAGGAGATAGAACCAGATATAAAGGGAGTTTCCTCCTGCAGGCTTGGAAAGAGTTACTTAGAGCACTAGTGCTCCTACGAAGAAAAAGAAGATCTCTCTAAAATATAAATAGAATTTTCAGTAGGGGATTTTACTATCAGCCATTGTTACCACTTGGAGCTGCAGCTGGACCTGAAGTAACCACAAAAGCTATGTGAAATACAAAACAGGTCACTGTAGTCACGACCTTCTTAAGTCGACCTTCTTGGGTGCTTTTTTGAACATAACTCCAAGAAGTACGATAAATCCATGGTTGTGATGATCTAATCTTGTAGCTACAGAGGTTTAACATTCAAAATAGTGAAGTCTCTGTTTAAAGTCAATTATCACCCCCTAATAAAGGCAATAGTGAAAAGCTGAGGGACCATTTCCTTAAAAAAATTGTAGCATATTGCTTCAGTCTGTAGAATTACCACCTTCACCATCATCTTTTAGATGGAAGTACTTCCCACTGAGTAAAATCATGATCCTCTTCTTTCTCTCCAACAGTGATGGTGGGAAGGATCCCATCATGCAGATAGGGGAAATGTAGATTTTTTACTAACCCTGGAAGAACAGGAATTTGAAAGTCAGCCAGAGAAGAAAATAGCTTACTACTTTCTTTTAGTGAACATTCAGAGAAGTGCTATGTTACCCCAAAGAGGAAAGGTGTCTACATCAGACCATCACGTTCTTTTGTAGCTCTGCTGTTATCAGCAGGGAAAATAAGAACACACAACGGAGGTGTCATTCCCACCCACAGTACTGAGTGGAAAAAAGCTGCTATTGAGAATAGTGGTTTTTTTACCCCTTATATTCCGAGAAGTGGCATAATTCAATTATGTTTTAAGAATACATTGCCGTTGTATTAGAGAATATTTAGGGACAGCAAATTGATCATAAACATTGATACCTAAAAGTTTAGCAAAATAAAATTAGTCTTTTATACACTCCTTTTAATGAAGCCTACTGACCACGTGGAAAGGAGACTGTACTAATAGAATTTTCAAAAAATACTACTTTGGTGGTATAGACTAGGTAGGAAATCTGAGCCAAATTAAATCTGTGGACCATTTCCTACATATTATGGAGACAGAAGATTCTGCCCTAATTGCACAGAGTTAGTCAGTATTAGGCTGGCAATTGTGTTCCAAGAGAGCAGAGATATTTTAAATTAATTAGAGTTTCAAGGTGACAGAAACAGTTAAGAAGTGAGACAGCTTAGAAGGCCTTGTTAACGATATATATGATTGTCAGCAAGGAGAAAGAATTTTCCTTTCAATGTCACAACCAATATTTCCTAATTAAAAGGAAAAAAAAGTTATATTCTGACAAAGAAACATTCTTAACAAATTTACCAAAAAATCATTCCAGTCATTGTGCTAGTGTGAGCTAATATGATGACAGTTTATTTTCATAAATACAATATACAGCATCATGAGACTGTGGAGATATGTCTTTCAAATCTGAGAAGTGCATGTCACAGCCACACCAAACAATAATTATAAAACACAAACATTCTGAAAACAACAAAATTATGCAAAATTTATAGTCATCAATGATCATTTGAATTAACAATATCCAAAGGTTCACAAATTCATAGTAACACATTGATACTAGTGTTAACTTGTAATAAATATTTTGTAATATTGTAATGTATTGAATTCTTGTCTATCACCTATCACAGATCATTACATAATTACATGTGGCACTAGTCTATGAAATAAGTAACAGAGTTCAATGTATTTACTATTCAGTAACTACAATCACTAACATCAGGAATAATTATGTCCTGAAATTATTTTAATCCCCTTCTGTGTATGTTAGCACATATAAGTACACTTCTCTATTTGAGTTAAATTATCTAGCAAAATTACTGGCAATATTCACTTTTTGATTATCATGCTCATCTTTGAAAACCTTACGCAAAATCCTTTGAAACAGCTTCTATAAAATTTGGAGCAGACATGAGTATTGTGAATGTGCAAATGATGGCAAAAAGGGTAAATGCAACCAGACATAATCTGTCTATGACAGCAGCTGCAAACTTCCACTCACTGCAGATCTCTTCACCCTCATCTTGTTTCCTGAACCGCATTGCTATGAACTGGACTTCCTCCAGGATCTTCACCATCACTGGAAGAGTATCCATTAAAGCTTTCTTTTGCACAAGCTCAATATCTTCTGCTAAGGGGCAAGTCATCTTCCCACCCTTGCTGCCCAGGTCGTTGTTCTGGGGGCAGCACGGGCTGTCCATGGCGTGGTAGCTGTAGATGGTGTTGCTGTTGCTGGACTGGTGCCCGGGAAGGACGTTCACCTCCACGCTGTTTACACTCAGGTGGTGACTGGAATAGCTGTATTTGCAGGAGAGGGGCTTTATATTTTCCCCAGGTTTTTTCATTCGTAAGAACCAAGCACACCAATTCAGCAGGATGACACGGACCTGAAAGAGAGTTACCATGGCAGGAATAAAGGAGACTCTTTGGCATTTTAAAAGCTTTTGTAACATTTTGTGACTATCATAGTTAGGCTGCTCAGTCTCATAGAAATACTGATGGATTTGGGTGTTCTCCAGCTATCTGCTTTTAAAACATTTCTTTGAGGGTCTAGCTTTTTACCAAGGATGGCTTTTTTTCGATCTGTCTCGAACACAGGGGTGTTCAACACCCACTCAGCTTATCAAGCAAAAGAGATGTGAAATCTTACTTCACAAAATGGTTCTTGAAGACGCATCTTTATCAAACAATCCCAGATCTCTGCAATTGAGCAGGTAGCACAAAACTGGCTGTATGGTTTTCAAACATTTCTCAGATTGTAAGGAAAGAAATACAGTTAAACATTTCTAGGGGCCCATTTTTTTCTGAAAAAAAATCCCTATATGGCAGATTCTAGAACATTTCCCACCCCCGTTTCTATTGCTTACATCTAAATAAAAGACCTTGGTTATGTGTTGGTGGTTTTTTTGAACACAATTTTATACTCCTTTGAGGAGTTCAACCACATAATACAGCAGGCTTTTTTTCAAAAGAGTAAATTAATTACATGTAGCAGTTCAAAATCTGAGTGCCACCATCAGCTGCTGTCATTTCCCTGTGTGCTGGTGCCTCACAAGAGTGCTCTAACCTGCACATGGCAGATTGTGCCTCATATGTTTCTTGTCAAGGTCATTAAGTGAGCTAACTCCGGAGAGTGCATCCAGATTTTTTTTCCGGTGAACTGATCTTCAGATGTTTTGTCAGAAATCTGGGCCTGCTAGAATTCCTATTGGTAACATTGTTAACTGCGAAAGGCAGGAAAAAGGCTGTGGATTCAGTAAGGTCTTGTGTGAAGTGCAGCGAACTAAATCAGCAAAATCTTGTAATTACAAGACCCTCCACATGTTATGCATACAAAACAGACATTTGCAATGTGCTTGAGAGGGACCCTCCATGCAGACAGGCCTCTTTGATGACTTTATCATCCTGGTTGCAAGCCAAATAATCTGACATTAAGGAGACAACAGATGTGGCCTCTTGTTTCCCTTCTGAGCCTTGACTCAGAAGGGCTCCCTGTGTAATCCTACTCCTGTTGCTTTGGTCATGTTTGACTTGGGACCACACTTTGCCTCCAAAGCTGTTTTAGATGCAGGAAAAGTTGACTCCTGTGTTTGCACAGTACAGACACAAGGGAAATCACAGTTAGCACTTTGAGTTCCTGCTGTAATGGCAAGCATAATTTCAGAAAGGAAGAAGCATTAACAACCACAGACAGGAATAATAATAATAATAGTAATAATACTAGTAATAATAATAACAGCCAAAGCAAATTACCAGTGAAAGGCAGTTACAATTTTTTTTAATTTTGTAGTGTGAGTTCTTCTAGGTCACAGCCCAGTGCCATTTTCTGTGAGCCATTTTGCTTCTCTCCCACTAATGAATGTTTTGTTCTTCATCATTGTCATGGTTTTGGCTGGAACTGAGTTAATTTTTTTCTAGTACCTGGTACAGTGTGGTGTTTTAGATTCAATATGAGAATAATGTTGATAAAACACTGATGTTTTAGTTGTTGGAAACTAGTGCTTACCCTGAATCAAAGACTTTTCAGTTTCCTGTGCTCTGCCAGCAAGCAGGTGCACACAATGCCATGAGGAAGCATGGCCAGGACAGCTGACCTGAACTAGCCAAAGGGATATTCCAAAAGGATATAAAGTATGGGGAGTTGGTTGGAGGCTGTCAATTGCTGCCCAAAACCAGGCTGTGCATCAGTCAGCAGGTGGTGAGCAATTTTATTGTGCATCACCTGTTTCTCTTGCATTTTATTATTCTTGCTCTTTCCCCTGCTGTTATTATTGTATTTATTACTGTTATTCATTATTATAATTAATATTATTCATATTATTGTGTTGTATTCTGTTTCAATTATTAAGCTGTTCTTCTCTCAACCCACAAAGTGTTGGAGTTTTTTTCTGATTCTTGTCCTCACGAGGGAAGGGAGATGGAGTGTGAGCAAGTGGCTGTCTGGTACTAAGATGCCATCTGGGTTTAAATTATGACAGTCCTGAAAGACTGTTTTCCCATTATTCCTATTATTTTGCTTTAAATATTTCATTATTTCCTCCATAGTCACCGCAAACAAATAGTAACCTATAGTGTTGCAGCCTAAAAAACTGATTCTGCTTTTAATTGAACTTACTTAATTACAATGTGTTCAGACTGCTCATGGACACAAAATGGGACAACATAGAACAAAATAAAGGTCTTAATTGCTAGCAATGTATCGACAGTGTCGGCTGCAAAGGGGAGAGAGAAGTTAGTTCTCCAGGACTGTGAAATTCCAAAACATTAAGTCAGATAAACTTTCTTATTAGAAAATGTTAATGTATCTGCCTTAACTCTGAAAGGAGATATGAGGTGAAAAAGCACTTTTATATAGGAATGCTGCTTTTTCTTTCAAGACAGAGTTTTTACTCCTTAGGGAAATTACATTTATAACTACAGTCACACCCATTTCCCATAGAAAAATAAATACCCAGAAGACAGTAACACAGCTTTTAATTAGCTTGAATTTCAAATGCCTTATTTCCTTGAAAACACAGACATTCAGGCATCAATCTGTTCTTGTCATATCAATTAATTCAAGAGACAGCTGCAGGATACAGGTTTTTGGAAAACAGCTGAGCATGATAATATGAATCTATACTCTCACCTGCATTGTCATATATGGGTTTCTATGAAGGAAATACACAGGTACAGCCGTCTTCAGAGGTCAGCAACCCTTCTGTGAGCCTCTCCTAATTATAATGCAGCTGTACTGCTAGCTCCCATCACAGACACCTGCCTGGCCTAGGCCAGAGCAGAGAGTCTCCAATTAAAGCTCTCATGATAAGGGGTATCTGCACCAGAGCAAAACTGTGCATGTCCAGGTTTGAAGCATATCAAAAGAGAAGCCTGAAACATAACAAACCTGATTTAGGCAGGGCAAAGAGCTAGAGTCCTCTTGCCTTTTCCCACAAAACCCCTTCTTCCCTCAGTGCTTGGTCTCTCCATATCTCTTTCCTATGCAACAGCCTTGGCTGTCAGTAGAGAAAGGTCAGTTGAGCTGTAGTCCATGCCTGATGTTACCCACTCCCAAACAGCTCCTTAGCTGGGCCTTCTTTAGTGTTCTTTCCCATGCTAGCTCAGCAGACATCATCGAAAGTGTCAATCGGTCAGCAGCTCTCACTTCTCAACTGAGTAGCCAACAAATGCCCTGGCTGAACACCTTGGATTTAAATTCCTCTCTTGGAAAAAGCTGGTTTGCAAGTCATCAAAGATTAATAGAAAGGAAGCCACAATTCTAAGCAGTGGCATAAGGGAAGTGAACAGCTACAGAGAGGATAAACTCTGCACTAACGGGCACTCTTCTCCCTCTTCTGTTGCAAAGTGCAAGCACAGAGCCCTTGAGAGACAGGCAGGGAAAATAAACTGTGCAACTGTAAATGGTTTAGAAAGCAGGTGCTTAGGAAATGCATTCAGTCAAATCTTCTGGGTCTGCAGAAGCGCCCACACATGCCCAATTGTCCAGTGCCTCTCCCTGCAACTGACTCCAGCAGACAAATCCATTTAAGCAGGAGGTGAGAACAATCCTGTTACAATATCCAATTAATCAGGATTAGAGTTTGCAATAAACTGATGCCTGGCTCTGACAGTAAAGAGGACATTGTGGGAAGTAAGTAGATGGTAAGGGCAGCTGCTGGTACTGGAAATGCAGAAAA
Organism: Ifrita kowaldi; assembly: GCA_013398055.1. Classification (NCBI taxonomy): domain Eukaryota; kingdom Metazoa; phylum Chordata; class Aves; order Passeriformes; family Cinclosomatidae; genus Ifrita; species Ifrita kowaldi. Next base: position 62,115 of record VZRS01000484.1, on the reverse strand, counting down.
ATTTAATGCAAGAAATTTTCTTCTTTCTTAAGTTACTTCTTCACTTCAGATTGGTTTTTTTTACTGAGAGAAAGTCATTCAAGATGTCTCTGTAAGAAACACCTGACATAGGTGGACAGGCGAAATAGAAAAAAAAAATAGAGACTGCCATGAATTCTAACAACTGAGCCTTCTAACAATTAAGTCTTGTAGAGTAAAAATCCCTACTTTTGTGGGGTCAGCCTCTTCCCTCCACACTTGGCATTCACTCTTTTCCTCTTGAGATCCCTCAGCCCTGTCAGCTCATCTGGTCTACAACTTTTACAGTCTATCATCTGCACTTCCCAGTAATGCTTTCCACAGTTTTTGCTTCCTGATGGCATGTTTTGTAATGTATGCCAGTTCAGCTGTCAGGCCACTGAACGAGGTTCTTTATTGCTTTCAGGGTATCCGATGGTGGACAGCCCAGTGTGTTGCGACCTTCCTAGAGAAAGCATCCTGCCAGGGAAAGGCTCTTCCAGAGGCTTTAGTAACTTCCCTGAGCAGCAGGTGATTTCAGCAAGTGTAGCAACTTCTCTGCTACAAGTGATACCAGCTCTTGTGACTCTGCTCTTTGTGAAATCACCCCGGCAGCACTCGGGGACAGAGAGACAGGAGCCTCGCACGGCAGCTCCGCAGAGACAGCCTTTATTGTCCAGCAGCCCCTGTGAAGGGAATGCCAGGGACAAGAACTCCCTGTCACCAGGGCTTGGGGCAGAGGTTATATGGGGAAGGCAGGGGTGGGGTAGAAACTAATTAGCCAGCGGGGTACAGGCTGTTACCATAAAGAAGCAAGGCATGTAGGGCGTGGCTCTTTTTGTCACCATGACCCAGAGGAAGGTTGCTTATCTCTGGGAGAGTCTTTTTCCCCTCAGGCCTCTCTCCTCCAAGAGAGTGCAGAGGGCTCCTGCGCCAAGGGCTCACAGCCCTCCACAGTTCTTCCTGAGTGAGAGTTTGGAGCACGCTGTGTTTCCAGCCAGGAAAACAAGAGACTGGTAGAGAGCAAGAGTTAACTTGCAGGGCGTGTGAGCAGGTCTAACATGAGCCATTGTGTCTGGGCTCCTCAAAAAGCAGACAAAGCAATAAAATCGGGTCTGTTACACCGCTGCAGACTCTGTCTATGTAGACATCTGAAGCATGTTTCCCCAGAGTTGTGCCCTCAGGTTTTGCTTACATGCAGGTTCATCCAGAATTCACATTCTCTGCTGCCTTGAAAATAAGAGGTTTTTAAATCATACAGCACTTTGGGAAATAATTGTAAGTATGCTTAATTGTTGTTGGACTTAAAAAAAAAATGCATTGAAACTGCAGTTTATTTTAAGAGAGGAATTAGAAAGCAGTTCTGAACTTGGGCTGACATTGGTAACCATGTGATATCCAATTATCCAGCATGTCAGGATAATTGTGTAGCATGACAAATGTGGTGAGCAAGATAGCAGAGGATGTTGTACAATCAGACTCCTGTGAAAACAGGGTGGTAAATAGTTGACTGTGACTATTTGTTTCTGCTTCTGCTTTTGTTGTTTTTCATTTTGTAAACACAAGCCTACCTCACCTATTCTAAAATCTATTAGGAAAAAGGGGGGGGGGGGAAAGCATAATTTTCTTTTAACTCGAAAATCTAAAGGAAACACTCCATTTGAAAGCCAGCTGGCATTGGTGCTGGACCTCACTGGGCTGACAAAGTGTGCTGCTGTAGAGAAAAGAGGGTTCACATGCTAATGCACTGGGAATAGATCAGATGGAAGAAGACAAACTTCCCAGTAGAGACTAATGTTTGCTTAGCACATTCTGTCAGTACTGGTGTCTGCTGGATAAGAAATCAAGGTACTGCCCACAGGATTGGCACTTGCAAAGTGGGTGCTGAGTGAGATTACTTTGTCATGACTCAACCACTCCTTCATAAGATTAAAAAGAAAGGCCAAATAGGAGGAACTATTTTTAATGGAGAATAAGAGAAACTTATTTTACTGGGAAAGCAAATTTAGTATGCTTGTTCTTTCCCTTCAGTTGCAAATGTGTCAACTATGCTGTTTGTAACTGACTCTTCAGATTAATGGAGAACAATTTCTGCCTCTTACCTATAACAAGTTTACTATAGCTTTTAGACAATTTTCTTTTCTTTCAGTAGTAACCTGCTGAATGTTTACCACCAGAATTGCTTACCCATTTGGGCATCTTTCCTGCTTGGGGGTCATGATGGTGAAACTGCAGAACCAGCACTGTTACCACCACAGACAGACCAACGATGACCATGATGCTAGCGAAATACTGAGCTGCAAGCAAAAGGAGGACTTGGTTAAGGGGTGAAAAATACAAAAAGCAAATAATATTCCTTGGCCATGCCTCAAGATCTACACTTGAGAAGCACTGCATCACATCTGAACACCCTCTTCTCTGGTCTGCTGCACTGGAGCATTGGAGGAGTGCATCTGATCAGTTCTCTCCTCTTCTGACAGGGAAGGGGTATGACAAGTGAAAGGTGAAAACTGTTTCGTTTTTGTCCCTGAAGAGGGGTGTAGAGCATCATGGTAAGAACAGCTTTGTGCCTGCTACCAGGACAGTGAGAAGCTGAGCTGCCAGCACCCACTGAACACCAGCATTCCCAGTCCTAGGCCTCCTGTGGAACCAGCAGAGGTGCTGGAGGGAGATGCTGTTCTCATGGTGCCTCTGGACCCCTTCAAAAAGTGTCACCAGTTCTCCACTTTTGCCCCACTACTGCTCACAGGTGGCTAGGCGTATTTCTCATTACTCTTCCTAGCCCTCAAGACCACTTCTTCTAGTTCCTATGAAAGTACACTACAGCCTTCTTGAATGCTAAATTTAAATCTGCTGTGCAGGAGAGAAATCAGGAAAGCCAGAACTGAGGATTGAAGCCGTATCTCCTAAGTGGCAGTACGGCTTCCTCGTGCCAGGAGTGAGGCTGATACGCTGGAGTGTAAAGCAGAATTACCCACAGGGGTAATGACATTTAAAGGTTTCAGTGGCAAAATACCAGGGAGCAGTACTGCTGGCTGACATAATGGTGCAATGTGGGAGAGCACATCACACTGCCCCAGACTGCAGCCTCTTCCTGCCCTCCCTCCCACAGCTTGAAGGAAAAGTAAAAAATTCAACCAAAGCTCCAAAGTAAGTTTTGCTCTGTCTGTGTTTCTTAATACCAAATCCCACTGCTTCAGGAGCAAAAAGCTTGTTCATAACAATGACATTATAAGGTCTTCCTGAAAACAACAGTGCAATTGCTTCAAGAGGTATGGCTTTTCGTGACAAAATGAATTATGTATCTAGATTAGAAGAACAGTCCCAAGGGTAAGATGAATTTTAAGGTTTCTGTTGCACTTATTCATAGAGAGAAGAGTCAACAAGCAGGCAGAAGCACAGCAAACCAGGTTTCAGGGAAGCCATTACATGTCCCATGTAATAGAAACACAGCAGTGTTTATATTGTTGGTTTAATTACTGCCATGAGTCACTAAATAACTTACTTAAACTCTATGCATTTTGATGCCACCAGACTTCAAAGGCCTGAAATGGTCCATTTAAAGTGGCTTTAGTTAAGACTTTTCTCATGTCCTTGGAAAATTAGTCACCTGGTTAAACTTGGAAACAACCTGATAATATCTGTCTCAAGATCCTAGCCAATGATTAGAAGAGGAATTGACACTCCCAGTTTTTTTTATGCCATAAACCCAGGAACAGATGTCAGGAAAGTGCTGTGTAGATCTGCTAGTGAATGGAAAACAGTTCTCTCAGGAACAAACTGGGAATCAGAGAGGAGCCAGGAACCCATAAAGAAAGATATTTTAAAATTTTGCCCAGTGGTAGGCAGGGAAGAGACTAGGGGCGTGTCATCTGCATTTTAAGGGGGTGGAGTGGGGTGCTCCTGTTCAAAGTACACCGAAGTCTTCAGCTGGGAAGTAAGGATGGAGGACATAGTGCATGGTACTTGAGCCCTATGTGTTAGTATGAGGCAGTCAAATGTGTACAAGGTATCTGTGAAGTCTGGCAGGTAGATTTATGCCCCCCAGGCAGGTGCAGGTGCTGTATTCAGAGAGAAAGTTGAAGTCCTGGAAATGCCCAGGACTGCTCTAAGGTTGGCTTTTGCCAGTCCTGAAGAGACAACAGTGAAAGTGGAGGAAAAAGATAGCAATGACTGGCACAGCTGCTGGTCTTTCACATCTCTAGCTGGAGATATGATGAAGGCTGTTGCCTCCTTTTCCGTGACAGGAGAAGGTAGAACTAATAGCCATTGATCACAAAGGAATTGCTAGATCATGTGCCCACCTGTCTCATTGATTGAAAACATGACTGTTCTTACAATCTAGAACCAGGCAGACATGGCCAAGACCCTGTGTCTAGACTCAGTGACCGTTCCTCTGCAAGGGAAGGAAAGGCCCCAGAACTCAGCGGGTATGCCCACAAGGCAAAATATTCCTGGCTCTGAAATGATATCCTCACTTACTCAGCATTTTCTGATCTTTCCTTCCAGGGTTTAATCTTACATCCTCTCTCTCCTGGCAGCAGAAAAACATAGTCTTCCTGCAGCAGGAGAACTGGCGAGGAAAACTCCTGTGCTCCATGCACCTCCCTAAAAGCATGGCCCAATCTTCCAGTCTGCTCATTTCTGTTCCTGACAGTCTTTTGCCCTCACACCAGCAAAGTCAAACCCATCACTTGGTGACAGCTACAAGGGCAGCTGGCCCTGTTCACCTCTAGCTTCCCCTCTGATTATGACCTCAAATCGGCTTTCTCCAGCAACCCTATGAGCAGAGAAGCCTTGCTGCTGAAAGGCTCGAACTACAATGTTCATGGATAACACTTCCCTTGGAGCCACAGGACTGCAATCTTCACTCACTCTACCCTAGCCCCACACTGCCCTGAATTAGCAAACTCTATTTTTGGGTCTCCACTGATGTTGCTGAGCACAGAAATAGGATGCTCTCCTGTGAGGTGGGGCATGGGGGAGACCAGTAATGAGCTTTGATCTCCCAAGCAACCGCCTTGGCCTAGCCACCAGACCTTTTTGTGGCAGTATTTTAGGAACCATCCTAAATCCTATAGCATTTATCCTTTTAGCACTTTGAAGCTGTTACTCCCACAAAGTGCTGTGCCCATGTGAGTCTGTTGGCAGAGGTAAATGCAAATCTGATTTTACAAAGAAGCTCAGCCCCCTTCACTTTAACTGCAGGAGGGAAATGCTTAGCAACTCTCACTAAACATCCCTCCGTGTCCTACTTGTAACTAGGTTACTAGTTACTAGGTCATCTTGGAGTCTTCAACAATTCACTTCACCGTGGGAAGTGTCAGAAACAGCAATTCCTGATCAGGATGCATGTGAAAGACCAGGGATCTGGTTGCTGTTAATTCAGCTGCTCTGAGGCACAGCTTGGAAGTGACTGACACATTCTGGAGGGGAAGTAGCTCATTTGCACTCTGTCCTAGGTAGCTGCCAAAGGCCAGGAAAATGGACCAGAAGATCTGTGTTTGGAGCCCCTCAATATCCCTGACTTACACAGCAACATTCCTCAGGGATACTGAGGTCTGTATTGGTCACTTCTAAATGCTCTTCATGGGTTTTAAACCCTGCATGATGCTTTCTTCAGCAGAGGTGTGTGAACAAAAAGCTGTTTTGGATGCTTGATTGATCTTCAAGAAGTACAGAATATTTGCTCTTGTACAATTGATTTTCTTTGCTTTTTTGCCAGAGGCATTATGCAACATACTACCTGCACAGCAGTTTTAACATCTAAGAGTTGTCATCCTCTGTCCCAGCACAATCAGAAGATGATCAGGTGCTGTTGTCATAACAAATATGGATCTAATAAAACCACAGATAGTCAGAGGGTCTTCTAAAAAGTCAGTGAGAACTGCTCTTTGTCCTTGCAGGCATACTCTGATGTCACCTATATCAAAAGGATGGCAATTATTTGCAATTCATAATTTGAAGAGCATTCAGTACCATTTTTGGATGTTTTGTGTCATTATCAGATGTTAGAGAAGCACTTTAGGATTATTTTAGAGATGTTTTGGAAGACATACTGCTGAAGTGGAACTGTATTAACTTCAGGGACTGATTAAGAACGGGATAAATAAAACAAAATTCCTAGGATGGATGTTTTGCCTTGATTTTGTCACTGGACAGTGACGTCATATCAGATCATGTCACCAGTTGTCATATGATCCAGATTTGTAACCATAGTCAATCACAAGAGAGACAGAGCATCTGCACTGTGATCAGTTACAGTCTTGTTGTTCCTGTGAAATACTAGGGGAAGGAGGAAAGTGTTGTGCTCGGGTATTCACAGTGATCAAGCTGGATGTTGGATGCCTCCCACTGGTGTTCCTGTCTTTATTCTATCTTTTCAGAAAACATCGCGTTTTGCATGTGAAATGAACAACTGGGTTAGAGCCACTTTAAGTCTGGTAATTTCAGTCATTCAGGGCTGAACGCTTTGTGCTTCTCGTGAGCTCAGAATTAGATATTCACTGCTCTTCCTTCTGGAAATGGTCCAGGTTAATGAACTGAAGCCTGTGGAGGTTGCTGAAAACCTCAGACACCTACACCCCTAGTAGGGACCAGGCCTGGTGCTGGGCAGATGCTGTGGCAGTCTACAAAGGGCAATGACAGAGTTACTCAGAGACCAAGAAAACCAAAACATAGAGGAGAAAGTCTGTGAGTTACAGTTGTACAGAGACAGCAAAGAAATACAGAAGAGGACATATGATTATGGTACTTGTGTTTTGAAACTCTTCATCTCCCATATGCTTTTGAAGAATAGAAGTGGGAGTTTGAACAGTCAAACTGTTCTCTTGTTTTGTTTGTTTGTTTGGGTTTTTTATGTAAAGAAAAAGCATTCAAGACTCCTGGCTTTGGGAAAAGCATCACTGATCATGGGGTATGAAACTATAAGAGCTGCCGTGAATGAGAATTTCTGTTTCATGAAAGAGATTGAGTAGGGACCTGATTCTGACAAGGTACAGGCAGGACAATGAAAGGATGGGGGGAAAGCACTCCAAAAACTCAGAAAGGGGCAGAGTAAAGTGAGGTGGCATCAGCTGAGAACACGCAGGAAGATGACAAAAAATGTAATAAGAGATTAATTTTCTCTCTCTAGTCAGAACAACTAATGCCCTATGTTCATAACTTAAAACAATCTGTAACTTCTGAAGATGACAAAGCACCACATTGCTTCCCTGTCCTGGCAATTTGCAGTCTCATTTGCTGTACGACTAAATGCAAGAAATCACCCCAAGCATCTGCTGCAACAGTACTTATTTACAGTGTGAAGTGTTCATGCTTACTGAAATGGCGTGGGCATGGTAAGGAACAGCAAGGAGGGGACACAGATGGAAAATAGCATCATAATGGAGCCCTAAGCAGCAAATAAGTGTTGTGGTTTTTAAAAAAGCAAGCAGAGGAGCTCAGCAAAATAAGACAGAGAGAAATGCATTTTGCTAACTGGAGATGGAGATAACTTTATTTTTACTGTGCTTTATTTGATACATCCAGCCATAATGTCAAGCATCACATGGATGTTAATCATAGGAAGTGACAGTTCCTCATATTTATGAGTCTCATGCTCCCCTTTTAAACACTGTCCACATACCAGCTTCCACAGTTTCTGCTATAAACTCCTTTTAAAACAAAATACAGACTCTTGATCCAAAATCAGTGGTGTTATTTTGGAGGGAGCTGGTATAAAATAAGGATTTGCAGCACTTTGGAATTATTTTGGCATGGAAAACAATCAGAAATTCTTAAGCACGTTTCCTGTGCAAGAGGAAGCCTTGAATTGCAAGGTGTAAAAAGTGTTTGTGGAAGAAGCAAATCACCTGATGGCCTGAGACATCTGAATATCTCATTTCAAGATTTGCCTTTTGGGCAGAAGCATGCCTTATCTGCTTTGACAAAGTACTTTGAAAGTGACCCTTCCTCAGAGCACGGGCTAGGATGGACAGAGGGCTGCTAAGTCAGAGCTTATTGCAACTTTGGTCTAAAGCTGAAGGAGTCCCGCCGTGGGTGCTGCTGGCTGTTTTTCTGTGTGACTGTGCCCTCTGTGCTACCTGGGGCCTGGACTCAAACCCTGCAGAGCTTTAGATCAATACAGGCACAAAAAGCTGTGTGACGTTTTCAAAGCAGGCATTTTAGGGTCTGTCTCTGCACGGTGCCACCCTGTCCTCACAGTGGTCGGAATGCAGCACAGTAAACCAGAGGTGAATGCAAGACGGATGTGGGTGGGTGAAGTACAGTGTCCTTACAGCCTGTAATGGAATGGAACAAGAGGTGAACCTGTGGCTTACTAGCGCTGGGGACTGGTGTTTCCTTAAAAACAAAGCATCTGGTGCTGGCAGCAGACAGGACCACAGCAGGAGGGGGGAAGCGCAGACAGCTACAGACTTTTCAGTGCCATGTCTCCCCAAAAGTTTTTCCCCTGTGGAGGTGATATCGCAGGCAGGGGAAAAGAATAGTCAGGAAGATGTGCTGGTTAGGCTCCTCACTGGCTTGACCTAAATTTTCCAGAGCAATGGCTTTTGGCCATGTCTGACTTTAACATGGATTGATCTGTCTTTCTGAAAAATTGGCTGATTTTGGTAGGAACTAAATATTACGTTAGGAGATTAATTTTTTTTTAAGTCTATGAGCCCAAACTATCAGCATATCCAGAGGCTTCATGGAAGACTTTCCTACAGCAATGCATGATAAATTTGATTCTGGTCTCTGCTTTATTTGATACCACTGGATGTGGGACCACATGACCACCAATTGTGTAATCTTAAGGAGGTTCCACCCAAAGGACAGTAAGGAAAGGGAAGAGTTATACTTCGGTATCTGTATTGACTTCAGGGAATTTGTTCCTTAGTGACTTCGTAATGCATGATTTCCTAGTCTTAATTACAAGGTGACTTTTGGATAGAAAACATGGTTTAATGAAACAGATCAGGGATATGAAGACTTTAAAGGAATTCAGGCATATGTCTATTGCCTAAGGAAGGAACTCATTCGTTCCTCAGAGATGGCCATATAACCATTACCAAAATCAGATTTATTTTTTTATTTACTTAGAATAATAGAATCATTTAGGTTTGAAAATACCTCTAGTATAATTGAGTTCAACCATTCACCTAACATGGATCACAATGTCTTTATAAAAAAGAAATACTCCTTACAGTGTAGAGCTAAACACCTCAAATGTAGTTCTCAGATGGCCTAGGCCTTTAATTTCAAAAGGCAGAGCCTGAGCTTGTACAAGAGCTCTAATTAAAATAACAATACTTGTTAATAACAGTATTTGTTTAATTTTGATTTAGTTGCTGAACCAGGAAATCAATACAGTGGGACATGGTTATGTCCTCCCACGTAATGCAGTGGATGAGTGCAATAATAAGGACTGGAAGGTGCATGAAATCCACATGAAATTACTGGCATTTATAGTGCAAAACAAATCTGCATAATTACATAGGTTTTTAGAAAGAGAAAAAACAATTGGCATATACCTGAGCTGTATCACACAGGCTTTATGATTTTACCCAGTGATTAGCACAGTCAGACCAGTTGTGTAGCACATCTGGAGTTCTCTACATTTCCGTGCATACTTTCCTCAAGTAATGAACTCCAGTTTCCTACTTACATGGACTCTGGGTAAAAGTAACTTTAAAGAGAAAAATTAGAAGTAAGCAAAATCACAGCTGAAGCAAGATACACTTCCCGCAAGGCATGATTAAGCTACTGTAGGAAGGGTAAGTTTAGGACACAATTGCTGCTGTACAGCCATGGTCTGAAAGTCTTTTAGGAGCTACACTCTAGAGGTTTTAAGTGCCAGGAGGGACTTAGAGTGCCCCGTAGAGAAAGAATCCTTGTTCATAAAGTTGACTTGTGCTGGATTCTGGCCAAACTGCTGTGTTTGTAGATGTCATGGGACTTTAACACTTTTGATTTAAATGGTTGAGCTTATTGCTGTGCTATGGGTGATTAATGTTTTAAACAGAAACAGAGGCATATTTCCCTGGTTCAGCCTTCTCCTTTCATTGGCATGTCTGTGGAAGGGCAGGATTCAACTTTTGAAATATTGTGGTGCCTTTCTTTGCATAGATGTATGCTGTTGAAAACTGGGCTTTGAAAATGCATAGTTTCCCCAAAAGGGAGGGCGTGCTAGAGAAGGGTGGGAGCAGATATGCTGCTGGACAAGGAGCAGCTAGCTAATGGTGAGAATGCAAACCCCAAGAAAGCTGAGTGAGAGCAGGGGGCCAGCCTGTCCAACTGGAACATTTCTTGGCACAGAAAGTGGATGGCTCACCGTGGAAAGGAAAGCTCTGCCCACAACCCTGCAGCAGGAGCAGCAGGGGCCTGGTGCTCAGAGGTGCTGAGTAGCCTCGTACTGATTCCTAGGCCAAGTCTTGTCACTTGCTCTTTACAGAAAAAGAAGTGGACTAGCTTTTAACATGTATTAAGATGATAGCTGGTAGGCTACCAAGAAATGGGAATCTCTCATCTGGGGAAGTTGGACGTGTGGAGTAAGAGAGTCTCTGCTCTGGGCAGCTCTACAAACAGACAGAGAAGGCAGAGGACATACCAAGGAAGGGGCAACCCACTTTGCAAAGGTACAAAAAAGCAACTGTCTTGTCCCACTTGCATCCTTCTGATTATTTAATCTGTGAGGTGCTTTGTTTGTTATTAACATAATTAGGGGTTCCCCTTAACTAAGAGGAACTAAGTTATGATTTCCACATTACTCTGTAAATATGTTCCAGATCACAAAAACTAGTACTTTTCTTGGTGTCATATTAGACCAGTTCTCCTTTGCTACCTCAATAAAGCCACTCCAACAGCAGCTGTAAGATTTTCCCATATTATTAGAGTTCAGCAGTTAAAGCTGAGGTCAGCAGGAGGAGAAAGTACAGCATGTTAGGCATTAGTGGCTTTGAAACAGCAAAAGCTGTAAGGGTTCATCCAGATCCAGAGAGGTGTGGAAAACTCAGGCCCTAAGAATATAATGCAGATTTTTAAAGCATGTGGAGTCATGTTTTCAAAGTATCTCTGCTCCTACATGCATGAAGACCAGTAGCAGTGACTCTTCAGCAGAGCAGCAAGGGATCTTTCTACTTCAAGATCAAGTTCTCTGCATCCTTCACAAACCACATGCTTTAGAAGATTCGTTTATTCCTGCAACCTGTTGCTAACCATGCTGATTCTTCAAAAATTGAACGAGCTTTCCAAATGTTGTGAATGCTAAAAGTCTGGGTGCAGAGAGATTTCTCAGTTTTCTGACAGCGTCTGTGTGAAAGCCTTGCTTTCTCATGGACGCTACGGGAAAACAGTTGAGAGGTTTTGTAAACTATGGTATTGTTATGATACCAAGGAGAAAATATCTGAAGTAAGAATTACTGGGTCCAGCCAATCCCTCTGGGGGGTGGTTGGTCAGAGAACCAATAACCTTATGTCAGTCCAGCGTGCTAAGGTATATAAGTGCATTTGTAAATTAATACAGCTTCGGTTTTCTTATCTTCATAAAACATCCATGTCACTTTCTTCCTTGGCCTCTGCTCACTAGCGACAAAATGTACTCCTTTTCCTCATATTAATTCAGAGGATTTTAACTGGACCAGAGATCACACTGAAAAATCGCGATCATGACCTGGCATGTTCAGTTCAGCAGCTAAAATATCCCATTTGGGATCACCTGGAAGACCACTGTGAAGAGAAGATGCTATATTACTTTGTCAAAGGATAAGGTTTTCAGAACTCGAGATCATGTCAAACTGCACAGCCCAGCTTTGAGCACTTGCTGAACAAGGGGTGTTTGGGTGCAGAAGCCAAGTGGATAAGCAGTCTCCCTGCCAGTTTAGAGTGGAGCAGGGAGTTGGGGCAGGGCTTTAAACTAGGAATACTGCGGAAGGGAGCAATTCTCTGATAAGCAGAAATTGCCTGTTATTACAGCATCAAAGTCTGTAAAAATACATAACTATTCATAGCTTTTCTTGGTACAAATCCTACCTTCTGTGATAGAAGACTGTATTGGTAGAAACTGTTCCTGTTAAAGCTAGTGGACTGGACATAGGCAAGTGTACCCTTTACTAATTCTAAATGGGATTTGTTATGTGTTATACAAAGCAAAGTTTTGTCAACAGTGGTTCAAGATGGCTTGTGACTCCTCCCTACACACAAGTTTCTCTTAGAATTTTTTCTGTCTCCATTGTGTCCTAGGTATATGTTCAGAAAGGGATTTTGTTAGTTTTTTGGAAATTCCTGTACGACTGAAAGTCAAGAGTCCTGCTGACTTTCACTAAGATATGTAAGTTTTTTGGAGGCTTTCAGGAAGTCTTGCCTATGTGTGCTATTGTCCTTACTGCTGCATGCTTATCCTCCTTCCCCAGAGTCAGGCCTAGTTTTAAATCCTTGAAGAAAGATAATGAAGCTGGATGAGTAAATGCTTTTTTTTTTCCTAGTCACTATACAACTTTTTTGAGGCTTTCATTATACAGTTGTGAGATGCATCTTCCATCAGCACCTAGATATATTGTTGACTATTTTGTTCATTTCTACTGTCTGTCTCGAATTTGTACTTTAGTCATGATTTTTACTCACAGGTCTTTCATGTAATGTTCATTCTTTTTTATTTTGAAAAATAGGACAGGTTTATTCTCTCTACCCTGCAATAAGGCCCCATGAGACCAAGGTAAAGGGGTGGTCCTGTAGAAACAGAGGATGTAACAATGTCTGTCTGGCCCACAATCCCAAGATGATGCTCTGTCCCACAGTTTTCAGTACATATTAAAAATGCTCCAGTGATACATTTTAATTTTGACTGTTGTATCCTGAATTGCTCTTCAGACAGACAGAAGAGGAAGAGAAGGGGGAAGGTGGGAAGGGGTTGTGTAACAGCAGGGAGGTGGGATGATGCAGAAGAAGAAAGATGAATTTTCTACAGTGTTGATTCTGTGTCCCCTCAATCCTTGCAGTTACCTGCTTATCTAATATTCCCAGTGCCTTTTTGTAACCTCAGGTACGCACATGATGAAGTCCAGGCTGACATTTACTCCTGACATTTCTGAATGCAAAACTAGAGTAACAAAAAGAGTCCGTCCTCAAATTGGCTTTGAACAGCTCCTGAGAGGCATCATACATGGCGCACAAAGCAGAGAAAATTAACTTACCAATTAGTGGGACGGAGTCAGAAGTTGCAGGCATGATCTCAGCCACAAGCAGCATGAATACAGTCAGGGAAAGAAGGACAGTGATACCTGGAGGGAGTGAACATGTTTGGGAAGAATGAGGAAAATGAACTCTGCAGCTGCTCCTCTGATGTCTTTGCTGTTAAATATAGCTTTGTCCTGATATACAGCTAAGCCAAACCCATGACTTCATGTCTGTCAATGCAGATTAGAACTTCCACAAAGTGCGAGCATTTTTAGACGCTACTCTATGTGCTCTATTTTCACTTTTCTCTAATACACACAAACCCTTGCTTCTCAAAGTAATGGAGCAATCTTTTCTGCTGAGTGAAATGAAGCTTGCAAAACTGGTGAACTACAGTGCTTTTCCAAAACATTGCACAAAGCCCAAAATGCTGTTAAGGGCTAGGAGAGACTTGCACAGACAGGAGTCTAGGTTTTGCTATTGCACATTATATAACATCCCTCAAAGACATGGAGTCTGTTTTAAAAGAAGCTCTTTGTTCTACCTGGAAAGACTGTTGCTAAACCTAACCACCCTGATACTGAGAAATCAAAAGGTCAATGCATGAAAATTAGCTCCTGTTTTTGTGTCAACATTGTACTTCAGCTCAAATAACTCTTTGCCTTATCTTCATTCTATATTTCCTAGATGGCAATTGTACCCCCAATAGCCTGTGTTCTACTTCTTGTAAGACAGGCTGCTCAGATACCTGTTTTTTTGGGTTTTTTTACCAAAAAAAGCCCTGCTGATGACACTTCAAATGATTTAAAAATCTCTGTCCTGGGACAGGACCATGCACAATTAACTCTTAAGGTCTCATCTGGGCCAGTCTGGTGTATTTACAGCTCTCCTCTATCTTCTCTTGGAAGAACCCTTCCCATTTTTATCAACACACATAACAGTGAATCTCATTTTAGCCCTTCCATGGCTGTCATTCCTTTGTGTTCATAGGGGACTCATGGCTAGGTGTTTTGGGAGCTGAACTTTGAAGGTGAAACTCCAGTGCCCAGCTGCTGCTGCTCACAGCCCTTCACTCTTTGCTTCCTAGTATGTCCTGTCTGAAAAAGAGAGTTAATGAGCTGTGAAATGCATTGAGACATACCAAAGAACGTAACAACAGGTATGACAGAATACTATCACTGCTGCCTGTGCCAGCAACAAGTTCAGCTTCCTCCCAGTCCAAAAGATTTTGTAAGTGTTTAGCACAGGATGTGTGAATGCCATACAGAAAGCTGTTATCCTTGTTCCTGCAACCAAAAAAGTACTTCTATTGCTCTTCTAGTGAAATCTTTATTCATCAAGCACTGTAGCTCCATGAGGTATTTATTTTCCATTTTATAGGATGCTTATGAAACAAATGAATACTTTAGCACTTACCTAAAGAAATCTTCTCCCCTGAATCAGCTGGCAAAAGGAATACAAGCAGCGCTAAGCCAGATATGAGAACACAGGGAATGAGTAAGTTCAAGCCATAGTAGAGGGTGCGTCGACGCATGGTGATAGTGTAGGTCACGTCTGGATATGGTTCTTTGCAGCATTCATAGTACATCTCATTCCTCTTCCCTGGGACACCTACAGAGAGGGTGATCAGAGCAGTGGGCAGAAGTGCAGGACTACCAGTTACCTCCCTGGACTGGACCAAGAAGTGATGGTTTTATGAGCCAATGCGTGTCACCTCCACTGTTCCTAGTCCACCTTTTGTGTCTTCTATGGTTTACTTTCACGCCCACTGAGTCACTTGAACCTAGCTTAGCCAATAAAGCTCATCTGGGCCCAAACAAAACAGTCCTGGGCATCACAACCTCAACAAGAAAAATGTGCATTCTGCCTTCCTACATTCTGTGAATGGTGACGTACTGTTAATGTGATATTCACAAGCATATGCAGCAGATTTTCTGTGTGACAAGTGCCACTGCTTCTTATTTTTCTGTGATCCTCTATACATATTTGCTTTTTTTTATCAGGAAAAACAGACAGGGTATGGCTTAATTTTCAAAATGGATGTCAAGTTAAGCTCAAAGACTATCATATCTGAAAGTGAAGAGACATAGCTGTCCAATACAGATGTACTGCAGGGTTGCCCATGGTGATCCCGCTGCAGCAGATTGCGTAACATGCTGCGTGATGGGGACTGCAGCAGCACTGGAAATGTCAGGAGAGCTGGAAGAACTCAGCAGCTCGTATCTTTCATGCCAGAATTGTTCACTTCTCTTTTGTTTCTGTGGACATGACACTTGATGTGACAATGTGTGTATTTTGGCAGGGGCATAGCAAAGTTTTCTTAAAGGATATAGCTATGAGTTGCTTGAGGTGCTACTTAATGATTTTGCTGCATGAGCTAAATAAGTCCCTGTTTTGTTCTCCCCTGGTCAGGGTTGAAGGCAGATAAACCACAGACTCTTAATCAGATATGCAAAGTTATTGGACAAAGATACCCACTATAAAGGAGCACTGGACAGGGAGGAGTGCTCTGAAATAGCTGGGCTTTAGGAGGACTTCACTAGGGAGTCCTCTGGCTTCTCATAAAACTGAACGTAATTTCTCAGATGCCCTGAATGGTAAAAATACTACATGCAGTTGGTCAGGGCAGCTATTTCCTCATCTGTATATCCAGACTGGGAGACAAAATATCTTTTTTGCAACCTCTCCTTGCAGTTGTCTAAGTTCCATCAATTTCCGTAACATTGCTTGTGACTTACAGCTGCATAAATGAGTTCAAAATAACTCACTAGAATCTCACTCTGAAAAACTAGTTCTGGGCATAAGTTCTTTTGAAAATACAGGTATCTTCCAAAGCATAGAAGAGAGACATACTAATCTGCAGGTTTTATGAACTGGTAGACACTTTGATGCTTTTCTGGGTGAGAAAGATCCCTTTATGTAAAAGTTTTGCTGAAATATTTTTTACACCAATCAATTTTGCTGTTGTGTTAATGTGACAGTAGTGTTCCATGCACCTACACAAGACACATCCAAGTTTAGTACTGACAAACTGCTCAGATGTGTCAGGACCAGGAGCTTTCATTTACGTACTCAGTGGCAGGCAATTGCTTCAGAACACAGTGTTTTCAGACACAGTTCAATGAACATTGCTGAAAGGCTGTCTCTGATATGTGGGGGTTTTTTTCTCTTTTTTTGCTTCTTCTTAGATATATATTTTTAGTATCTATATTCCATGTTCAATTGATTGTTTATTTCTATACATTTGAGGTTTGCCTTTGAAAATTAGACTATTGAAAATTTGTAGGCTGGCCAATTTACCCACTAAATCCCATTCTCCGTTTGAGATGTAGTTGGAAACATCAGCCTCGAGCATCTGCAGGTCAATCAACCAGCCACTGTGAGTCCAGGAGCCAAACTTCAAATCACACTTCTGCACATCAAAGGGGAACCAGCGGACATCAATGTAACACGTGCTCTTCAAAATACCTGTAGATAGAAATCAGTCACGATCAAGCATGTGCAGGTTGCATTTCATTACCCTTATCTGTCTCTGTGAGCAAATTCTGTCTTCAAAAGTTCTGCATGACACAGTCATAGGGTAACCAAACAAGTATTGGAGATGGAAGATGCTGCCATGAGTAGAATAACTTCCCTTCCTCCACCAGTGAAGACCTCTCTCACTGCATCCTTGAGGCAGGCTGCCCAGGACGCTACAGCCATGCAGGGGCAGCCCAGCCTGTCTCCCAGTGCCAGCTGGCCGTAGCAGGCTACAGGCAGTGTTGCTCGGTCTGACAGGAGCAAAGAGTATGCTCCAGGGGCTGAGGGTACTGTGACCAGCTCTTTGAAAGGAGTTCCTGGTCAGGCCTGCCTCAGACCCACAGTCCCTTGACAATACATTGTTGTGCTAAACCTTGCCCAGTGCACCTGTGTGCTAACTGAGCCTTGAATTTTACTCTGGATGTGTCTAGTTCACTTTCTGGGATGCTTTAAGGGGTAGGGAACAACAGTGGAGCAGCCATCAGGAAAGTCCTTGCTGATCTCCACTGGGCCCTATGGACCTGCTTGGAGACTACGCTCTGCTATGACACAAAGTTTAGGAATTTTTTGTCCACTGCAGTGAGCAATTGTGGGATAGCCTGTTTGCTGGTGAGTCCATGGCTGCTGGACCGTGCAGGCAGGGAATCAGCAACAAAGGTGAAAAGAGACTGAGACGTGGGCCCAACTGGCTGAGAGCAGTCCCAGCTTGTCTTTTCACCTGGATTTGTAGCCTCAGCCTGGCAGGAAGGGCTTCAATGCTGAGTGAGTGCTGCTCTTGGGGTCTCCTCTGCTCACTTCTCCACACAACAACAACCTAGCTGGACTGCACATGAAACATTACAGGATGGTGCACACCACCTTACTTTGGATGACACCTCAGGTGGGCCTCTGGACGTTCTGAGCAAACTGCTCAGGAGAATGTTTTACTGATTTGTAAAGTGGAAATATACCACTGATAATGGACTTGAATTTTCTTAGTGGGTCTGTTTTCTTATCAGACAGCTTGCAAAATTTCCACAGACAGATTTTAAACACCTTGGTTTCATTCATGAAGGAATGCTTGAAATTATTTGATTAAAAGTAAACAAATGTTCTCTGTGCCCTACCTGGAGGAATATATTGGCAGGATCCAGAGTAGTTCACCAGCACATTTGTGTGAAATGTTGCATCAAACCTTTCATCTGCACTGTAATACAGTATAAACAAAACAGAACAAAACAAAGAAAAAGCAAGCCGATGTGTGAGTAAAGATGTAACTGTCAACATAAAAATAATCTTTTGGCTGAATTAAGTTCCTACATCTGGGTGAAGAGTCTACCCTTGACCAATATCTCAGTTCCTCATAGTTACTGTTGGCCTGCACCTGGGCAGGCTGCTTGCACACTGCAATGTCCTCAAAGAAGTGAGATGCAGAGTGTCGTATGTCTCAGAACAAAGGCAGAAGGAAAAGTGGCAAAAATGTCACATTAGCTGTACCCAAAAACTGGACAGTCGGGACAATGAGGCTTTTCTAGGGCACCTGTCAAAATGAGGCAGCTCACCACATAAATCAAGTTATCTGTTGCCTTACCCAGATATCTGTTGTAAAAGCAGTGGTGGCCTGACGTAACAATTCTGCAGTCTCCTGAGACAGAGAGGACAAGAGTTTGCTTCCAGCATTGGAAGCAACCACTGGAGAGAAGTTATTTTAGGGGCTTGTAGGAGGAGATTCATTGAGACTCCAAGAACAAAAGGGACCAAGAAAAGAGAATTTCTTTACTATTCCAACAATTCTGAGAAAATTAAAGGAGTTAAATTAAATCAGAAAAGGACATGATTCTTCAAAGGAGCGGGTCTGGAGGCTTGTTCCAGAGGGTGTCTTGGGAAAACATTAACCACAGAGGGATCGCCCGACTTGTAGAGCCTTGCCTGTAGTGGCTACGTGTAGGTCTGTATTGCATGACTACACCATTCTTACCCTGTCTTTCAACCAGATGCAAAAAATTCAGAGCCTCCATCACTCTTCTGATCTGCTTTTTATCCATGTCTTGAGTCCTCAATCCTCAGTATCATCCCAAACACAAAACAGGGGATGACACTGAAAAGGCTAAGTCCAGAATGAGTGATAATTATCAAAGACATAAAAGGCAACAAAAAAGGGTTTTATAAATACAAGGTGACAAGGAAAAGACAAAGGATCAGATGGATCCATTACTTGCTATGGAAAGGAAAAAAAACAACAGGGTGCAGAGAGCTGCAGTATCCTGCACCCTGTGTGCTTCATTCTTTGCAATTAATTCTCACACAGTGGCAGGAGCCCATGACAGAACAGGGGACAAACAGGTTAAGGAAATGTAGATAAGACAGATTCTACTCAGCAGAGGTGGTGAAATTTACTCTTGAGAACTGAAAAGACTGGCCGAAATACCCTCTGAAGCATTAACAATTATCTGTGAGAGCTTGTGGAGAAGAGGGGAGGGCATGGTGATTTAGGGGAGATCAAAGAGAATTCTGACTTCCTTTAAAGGTGAAATTATAGACACATCAGCCTAACTTCAAAGAAAATGGGGTGAAACATCTGGCACACATTTGTGAAGGGCCAAATGCATCAAATCAATCTATTTTTCTGACTAAGAGGAGGCTGGTGATCTATCTGAATTTTAGCATGTTCTTATAAACTACAGTAATATGGACCAAGCTGTATGCCTCCTTTTTAGAGACCGAAAAGGAAGAAAGAGACAGTAAGAAACAAAGCTGAAGTAAAGACGAACACTTAAACAAGCTAGGTCTCTCCAGGCCTCCTTTGGATATCTTGTAGTGAGAGTTTGGAATGGAAGATGTATCTTGGTGAACTCTGGAAACTAACAAAATGAAATTCATTCTAGGTAATTAGAAAGCATTACCCTGAAAACTGTCAGAGAAAGACACAACAGGGAAAATCTAGTAAGCCAGCAGAGCTGAACTACAACATCTGGGGTTTGCAATAGATAAAAAAATAAGTCCAGAATTAAGATATTATTAGAGAAAACCCCAAATCCCCTCCTCCTGGAAGCATTAGGGAAACAGCTGTCTAGAGAGCTTCCAACACTGCAGAAATGCTGTCTAGAGAGCTAGATTCATCTCTGGAGAAGGAAAAACAGATTAGAGAGTGTTCAGAGTGGAAGAACACTCTGATGGAGAGGTTTATAAAATATGTGATAAGGAAAGTGAGAAGAAAATTCATTTGTTTACTTCAATCAGAAACACTATGACAGATATATGACAACAGTTCTCCTGCAGATACAGTAATTTTGAAGAGAATATAGACCATTTTCTCTCTGTGTTCACTGAGAAAAAGTTGAAGAAGACATCTGCAGAACTACAGCAAGGAAGAGTTGGACTGGCCATTAGAAAAGTCTCTCAGCTGACGCTTGCTTGTTTTTGTGACTCTTTAAGAGTAAGATCCAAATCCACAGAGGGCAAAAGGCCCACAATATCAGTGAAGCACGGCTGATTTTAAGCACCTATTTCTAGTCTTCTACTGGCCATTTCACGTCTTGCTTACCTGTTATACAGAAGAATGTCTGGTACCCAAATCTGGTCAGCAGGAAATCGCAGGTTCTGCACTCCTGGGTATTCATACTGATCCCAAGACAAGTAAACATCAACCCAGGACTGTTGGCAAACACATACATCAAATTATACAAGCTTGTAAAATCTCCTAAGTTCTCTGGAATATTATGGGAACAGAACAGATTTTGCCAATAGCAATAGCAGCAGTATGATAATAGCTTAATGCTTGGCTTTAATTATGAAGAAAGGCTGGCATATATAGAGGAAATAACAGTGTGACTACTGAAGACAGTGTCTAGCTCTTCATCTTGTGGCCTGAAGCCAGGCATCCCAAACCTTTCCTGGTGGGCTAGCAGAAACACTGGCAGTAGGCTTCTCCATGAGGTGTGCTGGTTCTGAGGTGAAGAGTTTTTTGAGGTGGTCAGTGGTAGGTGGACTATGGTCTGAGAGTCCCCGTTCGGTGGAAATAATTTAATCTGTCACAAAGGTTGGGTGACTCTTTTACTAACCACCTTGCTTCGAGAGATAGGCAAGCAAACTTTATATGCCACGGGATTGTTTCTGATCCCATCTCCTCCACCTCAACACAGTTAATTCAAGAAAGGTGCAGGAACTGCTTTTGGGATGAACCTTGTGACTTACAATGAAGCTCAGTGGGAAGGCTGCAAGGGAAACCCTTATCAGTGCTATAACTGAAGAACATCTCTGCAAGGGACAGGACACCCGCAGGCTCTGACCTAACAATCCTGTAGTCATACAGGTTTGTCTGGGTTAGTTTTTGCAATATAAAAATGTTCATTTCTGCTGCAAATCCCAGCAGGTAGCTGGGGAAGAAACAGTCTGTTCAGTTGAACATACTCATATGAGATAGCGTTTGGTTGCAAAAGTCAAAGCAGAATTAGTTTAATCATTCAAGTCTCCCACTGGTTTTTCCTTCAAGAACTGCTTCTTTCCCGAGCACAAGCCCTTGAGGAGATCCATTTACGCAGCATAAGAAAATTCTGTATCCCTCACCAGAGGCAGCCAGGCAGACCTGATGGGAAACTGCCTCCCACAAAGTCCTTAGAGAAGGTCACTTTTGCTTATCCTGCACAAGCAGTGCAGGTGAATCCTCAGTTGGAGCAGTTGCAGAAGAGGGAGGAGGAATGTTCATGGAAGAGGTTTGTAAAGCACGAGGGAAGGCAATATCCCAGAGAGGCGCCTGGGCACTGCCAGCAGCAATGCAGCATCAGGCTTTCTGTGGTCCCTGGACACCCCACCACCCACTATGAGTAGTCTCCACGTGGTCCAGTGACCACTTCTGTGTTCAGGGGCAGGTGTCCTGGCTCCCAATTTCATGCAGAGGTGGGATTTTCCCAGAAGTGGCAAGTGCAGGTTGCCTGGGTCTTACTGGGTGCCTGGCTCGTTCGTAGGTGCACATCACTGGTTACGGGGAGGGCCTTGAAGATTATCTTCTTAGCTATGATGGGACTCTAACTCCCTCTTTGTTACTACATCCCTACATCCACCAGCAAAACAATGCAGTTGGTTTCCTCCAAAGGTCAACAGGTCTGTCCAAAGGATTAGTGTAATCTCCTGAATTTAATTTTCAATGCTAAAATGAGCACTAGGGAAATTTTAAGGGACTCAGAATGCCTGCTTGTATTACATTATACACAAGCTATAAGATAGCAGTCTTGCTTTTCAGCTAAGAAATCACATTCAGTAGTTTTCAATTAGACAGTTTCTCTGCTTTATTTACAGAGGTTACTCACCATCTGTAGCCAAGCATTGGTGATCAATACCTGATTCTTCTCATCCTTTGAACAAAAGGAGGAAGGAAAGAAAAGACAGGAGAAAAAGGGATGAAACAGTCTGATTAGAGGTGGAAGAGTTTCTGTGTCTTTTAGAGAATCCAGACTCTTGGGGTAAATAAACCAAACTCCATGGAGCAGATTGTGAGCTCACTGGAACACCACTATTTGGCCCAGACAATAGTGGCTTTTTTACTATCCTTTAAATCCACAGATCCCCCGTGTTTATCATAACTGATCAACAATAGAAAGGAAAGTAATAGATGATTTCTCTTATTTTTCTGGGGATTAACTCCTTACCAAGTTTTACCTTCTAGCTACTTGCTCAAAACAAGACGTTTTCCAGTACCACACTGTGTGTCATAGTTGGAGAGATTTTATGTTGTATTTGCTGCCACTGCAAAGCAATGGTGAAATAATGCCGGAAGTGCTGTTCTTTTTGAGTGTCAGTGCTACATAACTTAGCTCTGGTTAAAGGAAAGGAAGGACTGGCCTTGGGCAGAAGCTATCACTTGACAAAAAGGACATGAATGCTGCCCGAGAGGGAGCTCACACAGCACCTGCACAGAGGAGGAGTCTGCAGGTTCAGACCTGCATGCAGAGGCCATGGGGAAGAACCTCTTACTCACAACAGAAACAAGATGCTCTCACCACCCAGCTGGTGCCCAAGTGCTTTGGGGAGTCACAGGGTGCCCAGTTTTCTGCAGTTACCCTGCAGGTGCAGGACCCTGCAGAGTGGGGGTGGAGAAGCAGGGCTGTGGAGTTACTGTGGTGCAGATACACAGGTACACAAACACCACCATAACCACGCCCTGCACTTCCCAGGAGCTGAGGCTGCGGTACTCAGGGGGACTGGCTCACCTTATGCCCAGCTGTCCCTGTGTGCTTCCACGCCCTAGGAAGCTTACATGGTTGTCTGCAGTGTTTGGGGTGGGAGACATTGCAATTGCAAGCTGCTTGGCAGGAATTTAAACCGTGCAGAGAGCTCCCTGGACATGCAGGCCCTCTCTGGTCATGTCCTTATTGCAGTACTTATTCTCTAGCAAGGTAGAAAAACCTAAACTGCCTTATTCACTTTGGAAAAATACCAGTCTGCTCACCTCAAGCTACATTCCTTCTGCCTTTCCTCCCCTCCTCCCCTCCTGCGCCACCCTCACAGTACATATGCAAAGAAACTACCCCAGAAGTGTCAGGGAACAGCTGCTCAAAACCAAACTGCAACATCTTACACTGAGCTGCAGCCCTAGGAGCGTGTGGTCTTCTGTGAGTCCTCTGGAGTTACTTCTTCTGTGTCCCATGCAGGAACTGCAGACTCCTAGGCTAATGCATGAAGGAGAACTGCCCAGAGAAATCTCCTAATTACTGATCCCCCAGCACACCAGACACTAGAACAGTGGTACTGCTGAACTCTTAGCATGAACCTTGTCTGTAGCATGATCTCCTCTCCTTTCATTTGGGTTGTTGGAGCTCCAGAAATACCGCAACCTAGAAAGGGAGACATCATTGATCTGGAGGATTCCTGATTGTTTCGGCACTGTGGCCAGAGTTAGGCTCTGCAGCCAGGCTCCTGTCCCCAGGAAAGGTAAATTTCAGACATGAAACAGGTCTTCGCCATAGTGATTCACACAAAACTGTCTACCACACTACCTCCCCTTGAGTTCCCTTGGGACCTGACTACACTGCTTCTGCTGCTGTGAGATGCCACACAAAAATCAGATGTGATTTTGTATTGTTATACTGTTCATAGATTTCCCTTTCTCCTCTCTGCTCCTTTAGCAAATGTATGCCTCTCTCTATGCAAACTACAACCCACCTCCAGAGGCCTGGTCCATCTGCACCCCCTTTTGTTCCCTTGGTTGCTGTGGTTGAAGCAATTGTAAGAAAATCTGCAGAAAAATAAGAGAAGGACTGGGCTTGTTGAGACAAGTTTTTTAGATGCTGAAGGATTCAAACACCACCTTGAAAAATAAAATCCTAAAGTAAAGAATAACCCCAGAGCTGGTAATGGATAGAGTCATCAGAGCTATCTGTGTCCATTGACCTGGGAAATGAAAGCAACCCAGCAACGCAGAGGTTGTGTCCCAGGGATCCTGAGAGGCCAGCCACCAGCCCATCTCACTGATGTATTCCTGGCCACCAATGACTCCTGAGGTGTCCTGTAGGGCTGGTGAGCATGACAGTCCTCTGAATTGCACATCAAATCCTAACAATATTTTGTGCTGTCAGCCAAATAATGCTTTATACTTGTAAGCTGCACGTGTCCTCCTAACACAGACTTTCTGTGCTCTCAAAGGAGCGTGAACACCATGATTAAAAACATGGTCAGCAACAGTCAGCTGGCGCCTTTGCTGTGCAAAATTAAGGATTTTGCCATCTACACTGAAACCTACAGGGAAGGGAACATTCCTTATTTTGTCATCTACCTATGTAAACCACAGGGGAATGCATTAAAGTCCAATGTACATCTGTGAGGCTGTGGGTTTCCAACATGTGGAGATTCCTTCCATCAGGAGCCTTTCATATGTGTATGAGTTACAAGGAAACTCACTTTGTCTGGCACAGTAAGTTTATACTTGACAGCTTGCAAAGGAAGACATCTAGGGCTGACTTCTGTATTCACAAAACAGTTTGTTGTCCTTACCTGTTTATTTGTGTGCCAGATACTAATGACCTGGCTAATCAGCTTTGACTCCAAATAATTCTTCAGCCAGGTATTTCACGTAGCATTAAATTTATTGTCTTATGTCTGCCTTGCCTCCTTTTCACAGGGCTACTGTGCTTAGATTTGTTTTGCAGTCAAAGGAAAACTTATCATTTTGAGTTCTTAAAAGCTTACCTAGAGAGTAACAATTGTCTTCCTTGTCTTGTGTTTAGATAGCAGCAAAAACACAAGGTCTAACTTGGGCTTTGGGCTGCTTATGTCTCTCTTAGCTTGGGTGAAAAAAATATATCACTTCAGGATGTTTTCCTGGCTGTTCAGAGACTATTCTCATCCTTGCCTTCAGGCTGCTGCGCTCTTAAATGGCATTTGACATTTTGGCAAAACACAGAAAATGCTTCCATATGCAGTGCTGGTCAACAGATGCAGCCTGATGGGTCCTTCTTATTGCACGACAGAACAAAATATTACTCATCAAGGATCTGAGTTTGCCAGAAGTGCCTGGGTTGAAGAAGCAGCAAAGCTGACTATGNACGGAGAACTGTCTCCCGTGGGAGGGACCCCATGGCATAGCAGGGGATTGCCTTCTCTCTCTGACCAGCGGAAGAAAACCTCGGGTGATGACCTGACCAAACCCCCATGCTCTGTCTCCCTGCACTGTGGGTGGGAAGGAGGGAGGGGCTGGGGGGAAAAAGGTGTTCTTTAAGGGCTTATTTTACTTCTTGTTATCCTCCTCTGATTCTGTTAGTAATAAATTCACTTTGCAACTTTAAGTTGAGCCTGTTTTGCACTTGAAGCATTCCTTATCTCAACTCATGAACCCTTCATCAATTTATTTTTCTCTCCTCTGCCCAGCTGTGGCAGGGGAGGGTGAGTGAGTGACTTTCATGGGTGCCTGGCATTTGGCCAGTGTCAAAAGTCATGACACTGACTTTACATTGGGCAGGCATTTGTCCAGGTGTAGCTCTCTTGCTAAGTCCTTTCTAGAGAAGGACCTTGAGGAACCAAGGAAAAAGTGCTTGCTGGGGCTGTCGAGGAGATGAGGGCCATGGGAATCTTGAGTCTGAATCCATCTCCTATTAGAGCAAGAGGCATTTAAGAGCTGAGGTGTTTGTGGAGCTTTCCATCTTAGGGGTGGTTTACTGAGCCATGTAGCTTTGCATTCTGTAAGGAAATACTCTGGCCTTTGCAGTGGGCTGGTTGCCTTGCCTTTCCGGAGCTGCAGAAGAATTACAGCTCCTGCCATCTTTATCAGCACCTGTGTGCTGTATACACCTCTAAAACATCTTGGCACAGAAGGGAATGCATTTTTCTGTTACATAGACACTCACAAACAAATAACCTGGAGCATGTGTGTGCTTTACTCTGTCTCAGGAGATCACTGGTCACTTAGCTTTGCCTAAGTAAAAGCTAATTACTGAGCTTGAGAAGTGCTGGAGGCATTTCCCTCACTCTGTGTCATTGGTTTATGCAGAGGGGTTCAAAGGTTAGTTGAGAGGATGACTTTCCTCCCAGGAGAAAACTTGAATTACCTATCACACTGCTTTTTCTGTTCAAGATTCCTGTCTTGGCACTGTCAGCCTTGGCGATGACCTTCTCCCTGCATTGGGCCAGCTGTCAGCTCCCATCTTTCTGTGCAGCAAAGCACTGAAAGCAGCCCTGCAAAGATTCTGGTGAGGCTGAAAATGATCCGTTCCCAGAGGTGCTTTTCCATCTCTCCCTTGGCTGTTCTCCTGGTTTGCAAATGTTCAGCTCAGACAAGTAATTTTGCTCCTGATATTTAAAAATGCTGGAAAAGCTGTGGTCACTAGTGAGTGCAACACTTGTTCTCTAAATCCTTCCTGTATTTATCTGGGTCATTTTCTCCCCTTTCTATCTCCAGCCTGACTCCAGTTAATCCTCTGCCCTGGATATCTGTTTATTCCTACAGCCACCTTTGACCCATGGAAAGTGACAGTTTGGTTTGTTCTGGTGCACATGCTGTGACATGTGAATGTTTTAGTTTGGTTTTCTTTTTCCTGCCCTAAATTCAAAGCTTACAATGTATGTACATCTGCCTGCATTGAGCACCACTGCCTGTCAATAGATTCTCCCTTGCCAGGTCAACATCTAAGTGAAATATAACTGCCCTTAGCCACATAATTACCTGGGTCATATCACCTGGACAAAAAAACCCCAAGTCCTACCTGGTTTAGTAGTCACATCATATGATTACATGTCATCTCTGTAGCAAGGCCTTTATTACCAGGTTGTCAGAGACTGAAATAGTTCATGCCTCCAACATTGATATAAAGTTTTAAAGAAGCTGCAGCCACAGAAACCTCCTTGNCTCTCATATTTACCATCAAATAAAACCCTTACTATTGTCACTGGCATATGGTCTCATTTGCACCTTAATTCAGGCAGAGGAATTTCTAAAGAACCTTATTAACAATTGGATCTTAACACAGGTGACCAGCAGGAGTCGTTAATTCTTGCCCTCTCACAGAGCCACAGAAGTGGGAGTTGAATCAGCCACTGAATTATTTCAAGACAATGATCAGAAAAGTCCCAAATTGAACAGGTAAC
Organism: Ifrita kowaldi; assembly: GCA_013398055.1. Taxonomy (NCBI): domain Eukaryota; kingdom Metazoa; phylum Chordata; class Aves; order Passeriformes; family Cinclosomatidae; genus Ifrita; species Ifrita kowaldi. Next base: position 34,893 of record VZRS01000484.1, on the reverse strand, counting down.
TCTCAGAAGTCATGTGTGACTACTTTGGTACTACTTTGGCTAATTTTTAATTTTTTTTTTTCCCCCACTGTTTTTGTACCGGAGGATCTGAAGACGAGGAGGGAAACAGTCAAGTGACACAAAGACATTGACATGGAGACTTGGAAAGCTTTATTAGCAGAGACACTGATCTTTGAGTGGGGTCTTATTCAAAATATCCAAAGGAATTGACCAAGCTTTCAAATGCTTGTATTCTCAGTCTATGACTGCACAGGCACTCCTTTCCATTGCTGAACCACCAATCTGCCCACTATCTTCAGCTGATTATCTAAAACTCAGCTCAAATGCATTGAATGGTTGAAGGCTCACAGAACCAGTAATTTTGAGGAGTACCCAGGTTGCCTTGGCAACATTCAGGTAAGTATCGCTGGACAAACTTTGTATTTCAGGGGTCCCGTTAACAAGCTGGAATAAACCTTGCCATGGTAACATCAACTATGTAGGAATACCTAAAGTTTAAGTACTTCATCTCAATCCCTTTAGCAAAGCACCCTCAGGAGGAAGATGGAAATCAGACAGGAGGGCCCAGAGTCAAGGTGAAAGACTGGGGAGAAATACAAAAATACAAAGGAATAACAAAAGAACAAACACCTCCTGAGTATTTTGTTGCCCATCAGGATGAAGATACATCTAGGCAAGTGCGCATATCTGAACACCTTTGTTGCTCAGGATTTTCTATGAATGGTTGGAGGTGATGTCTCATAAGTGTTTTTCAGCTAGGGTTGAATCGCACTCCCATCTGATGCGACTGGCTTCTCCTGGAGGTCATGCCTTTCTTGGGTCCCCCCAAGAATGTGTTCTTGTAGAGGTATGTGTTCTTTCACTGTGAGAAAGCAGGGCAATCTGCCTTGGGTCTCTCCACTGTGTAGCAGCTACTACAAAGGCAGTGCACTAGCCTGTGTAGGCTCTGTGGTCCCCCTGTCTGTAACCACCTGCATTCTTCTCTCCCCAGAAGAGCAGACTGGGGGAGTACCATTGCATCTGTATCTGCTGCTTTCAGCAGTGTCTACTCACTTGCTTTAGAGACAGGAACTTTACATATTGGAGGTTTTGGCCACTGTCAGATCAGACTCCTCCCCCTACAAGCCCCTGAGACAGGAGCAATCACTTCTGGTGAGAGTGGAGAGTTCAAGAGAACCTTGTACTGGGAGGAGCACAGCATTGAAACAGGGACTGTGCCAGAGAAGCCTGCAAACACAGGGGTACCAACTATATTCCTTAGGCTGTATAATGCATGGGTATCGAAGTCCTCAAGAGGTATTCCTTGAGAAAGCCTTGGCTTCCTGTAATTCAGAGACCAACCAGATACACACGTTAAATGCAAAGGCCTGAATATAAAAGCCACTGCAGCAGGTACTGAACCCATGCATTCCCCAAAGGCGAGACTGGAAGGAAGAAGTAAGGGAAGAAATGCCAGTTTCTGTTGCCAGTGAGGGCTTCAGAGTAGGCAGCCCTCCCACTCACTGGCACAACTGGTGACTGAGTCTCCTACTTGATTTGTGTCTTACTTGCCTTTCCCCCCAGTATTTTCCAATTTTCCAGTTTTCATTGTGGTGAAAAAAAGGCAGTCTTGTTCTTGCCCTGCACATGCGACATGACTTCCAACTACTGCCTGGGGCTGTGGGTACTTGACTTGGGTAACTAATTTTATTTTTCTAGGTTGTAGCTTTGCACTAGTCCCTGAAGATCAGGACTCCTGTGAACTGTGACACAATGCAGACTCCAACACTGGTCTTGAGACTGTTTGACTTCAAGTTCCTCCACAAAGATCTGCAAATTGCAGGACTCCCTGTCCCCACAGTTCTCTGGGATCCTGGGAAGAGTGAAGCCACCAGCTTTGTCCCACTGTTTCAAAGATACATCTCATGGAAACGCCAGATGCTGGGTCAGAGGGCCTCACGTGGCCTTCCAGCACAGTGCTGCTCTCTGACTGCTTGGATAAACTGACATACATGCTTAGCTCCTGGGGGAAAGGGTGTTATGTCACCATACAAAAGCAGTCAGTCCTCCATTAAAATCCAAAATCATCCACACATAGCATGTAGGTGGTTTTTATATTCTTCAGGGTGGATAACACCTCCTGAAATAGCCCTCCATGTATTTTGCACACAGTTGGCAGGTGCTTCAACAAACAGGACTAGACACAAATCGTTATTTCAGGATATTAATTATTAACTGTCCTTTCCAGCATTTGAAATCACAAGGAAAACAGTAGAAAGATGGTTGAGAAAGCCAACCCTGAGTACTTATTAGAGACTCACACTCAGTCTATCTGCAAGGTTGCCTGTGCTTTTTCTTTCTATATTTGCACGCTGCTGTGACAGCACAGCAAAAAGTAAGGGAATGGAGGCCTGTTACAAAACTCAAGTGATCTCTTGAAGTCTATGATCAGGGATAGAAAATGAGAGGAAAGGTTTTTACTGAGAAGCTGAACTCACTGTCTCTCAGGACTTACCCTCAGAGAACTCAGAGAAACTAAGAAATATGAGGTTCAAGACCACCCCAAAAGCTTTAGCTTAACTGCTTTATTGCAAATCCTTGATGCCTCAGATTAGTAACCCAAAATTAAGGAACATGCATGAGCTCAAGATCTGAATTCCCACATGTACAAACAACAGAGTACAGTCTTTTCACCAGTCCGACAGAAAATTGTTTAATTATTGTGAAATGCCCAAGCTGGATGACCACAACTAAAAATCTCAGAAGGAAATCAGCCTTTCTTTTGTTAGAGCTACTGCCACTTAGTACAGCTTGGGGGACCATGCTGCAAGAAAACAAACCGTGGAATTGCTGCTCACTAAGTGAGCTGCCCCTACTCTGCACTGAGTGGGGCAGAAGTCAAATAAAATAAAAAGATGCCAGTAAGATTTAGGTAACTAAAGCTCCATCATAATGTTTCATGCAAGCGTGTGCAAGTAGTATTAGTCAGGAAGCCATACTACCCATGGTGCTTAACTTCATTGTGCTAGCGAATTCACATGTTGCATGTTTAATTGGTTTAGTGAGACCGGCATTTTGATAATGTCTGGCACATAGGAGACAGCCAAAATAATAATTCATGGCTCAATTAGCCCCGAATTTCCCAATTTTCAAGATCTTCCCATGCTAATGGAGAGGAATTTTATTTTTTCTTCACAGAGTTGAAAATTGGTCACACTGAGTTCTGTGACCAGGAGAGAGATTTTGGGATTTAGCTCTAATGAATCTGTTGGTCTAGAATCCTTTCTACAATTTTTCTGTCTTGAATTTTAATGACTACTATTCATGATCACTAATTACTGATTTTCAGCTTTTATAAAGGTGTCCAGTCTGTTTTTCTTCTCAGTTGCACCATTTTGCATCAGTGTCACTGCTCTGGTCTCACTGAATTGGCTCTTGCAAGATGACAGTGAAAAAAAACTTTCCGGAAAGATACGTGGTTTGCTAGAGGAGGTCTTTCAAGGAGAAACAGAGTAAACATCACTCACAAAAGCTATGTAGGAAGCCCACAAATAAATGCAAAGGCATTATTAGGAAAGGAAAAAAAAGATACTTTAATCTAGAAGGGCTGAAAGAGTCAGTTGAATGGTCAAGCTTACGTTGTTAAAGATATCTATCTGTAAAAGATTTGTACGGGATGTACTACAGGGATTATGGTTTAATCCACTAAATACTGATACTATATTGGGAATAACAAATGAATAGGTGCTTATGTGCACTGCATATTTTTATTTGTTTCCTTGAATCACTTGTCTGTTGATCTGGGTTTACTACATAACACCTAGCATTGATTTTTGTATGTTTGACGGTGCTGGAATGAAAGGTGGGAGGGGATGACCTAGAAGCTGTAAGGTCAGTTTAAGAAGGAAGAGGTGAATTAGAACTAGAAAATAAACCTTGAACTTTCTGGCCTTTCAATACACCTGCAGAAGCAGCCCTAGAAAGCTTATGAAACAAAATAATTTAAAAACAAGGATATCAACTTCTAAATGCATTCAGATCTGACAAAGATTTTGTGAAAAAGCCAACAGTAGGAGGGCAGGATGCACCCCAGGGCCAGGCGTAGCCTTGCTTCCTGCCTTCTCAACTTTAACTTCTGGCACAGTATACTGACGGCTAATTTTTAATTTCGGCAAAAAAGCTCTATTTGAGCTCTCACTCAAATAGAGAACTCCCCAGCAAAGAGGTCTGAGCTCCTGAGGACTGAGTTCAACAGTCCTAATATTTGATGAGCAGATCACCTGAGAAATGAGCAGGCAGGTGAAGGCAGCTTCAATGTCAACAGATGCCTGCATTTAAAAGTTGTTCTCTTACCAAGCACTTCCTAAAAAAACCTCACAAACCAACCCAAAATAACAAAAAAACCCCAACTCCTTCAGGGCTGTAGTCTCTGATTTAGGGGAAACCAGTGGAAGCATAAGTTTGAATCCAACGTTTTGTTAAGTTCTGGGTACAGAAGGCAAAAATATCTGTGCTGCTAAGCTAGTATGCTGCTTATAGAGATAGCAACTGCACCTGAGCACTCAGAGAAAGCATGCGAGGATCTTTTCCCTTGTTTTCTGTCAACAGCAAGGCACAGACCCAGTTTTCAGGAAAAAAACCCAAAGTGAGTCTTTTTTTTATTGTCCTACTAAACTCTTACAATACCTTGTCTTGCTGCTTTCCAAAAATGTGGAGCAACACTGTAGCAACAACATCTGCAGCTTTAAAGTGAGATTGTTTGCAAGCATGTGATTAGGTTTGGGATAATCCTGCAGTCCCTAGGATGTACAATCATTTTACACACTGTGCAATTGAATCAAAACAGTCCGTAATAGATTTTTCCAGATACAGCATTTGTTTTGTGTTTGCAGCCCAAAATACAGGAAAATGGTGTATTTTTTGGCTTCTGGAAGTGCAAAATGACTCATGCATTGTTGGGCATTGTTTTCAGCACTTTTGTGGCTTCCCACTGGTCACTTGCAGTCCCATTTTTGTCATTATGACCTCTGACAGTGGCAGCTGGAAGGCTGAACATGAATGAGAAAAGTGCTACAGGACTCCACCATGTGCAGGGACCTCAACAGCTGTATTTTTTGTTAATAACTTAACAGTGCAACCACATATACACCCCTTCAGATAAGGTCTCCTGCAAATGCCAACAGGAGCAATGAAAACCATCATTCATGATGACAAATAGTTTGCACCTAGCAGGTTCCTTTTACATTGTGCCAACGAAAAATGCTTGCATTACCTCTGCTGCAGAAAATGTCATGCCTCATGTCTTAATTACTCTAGCCTCACCAACTGACTGGGCTCTTAGTCAAAATAAGAAGAGAATTTTTCTTCCAGGTACTCTTGGATGTCCACCCTTGCTTGGGTTGGCAGGGCTTGGCAGTGCCTGACAGTGCTCTGTGGGAGAGATCACCAGCCAGTGCCCTTCTGATGCACAGGGAGTGCCTGGGGGTCAGGCTTCAAGCAAATGTGACCCTCAGAAATGGCATACACATGAGACAGCTCAGCATGAAGTTGTCCTTACACACAGAGGATAAGGCAAACTGAGCTGAACCCTGCTGTTAAACAGGGGCTGTAACTGTCTCTCTTTCTGCTCATTTGTTTCCAGAATCTAATGGGCCTGTCATAGCTGTAGTTATGAATTAATATAATTTTGGGAAAAAGTCCGAACCCTAAAGTCCTTCATTTGTATTTGTCTACCACAACTGTGACAAGCAGAGAACACGTTCTTCTCAGCTTTCAGCATGATGGCTGGCTTTGAATGCTAAAAGCCATACATACCCTGTGTAGGCAAATACATGCAAGTAGAGGCAGAAAACCTAATCCAAAGCAGTCATGCTTTGACATTTTCTTTGAATGGCTGGAAGAAGAGGAGGTGAGATTTTAAGTAGTTACTTGTAGTACTGCTTGGAAAACCACAGTGATCTCAGAGCAGTCTTTTCTCTCTATGTAGCAGAGTACAACTAGATTGTCAGCAATGCTGTTCTCAGCAGGCTGTCTGCAGAAGATGAATTTAAGATTAATTACATTTTAATACAGTATGTGTACAAAACAGACGTATGGAGGTATGTCATGGAACCTGTTCCAGATAGAAGTGCTTTAGATGTGATGCCAGGTCTTGGCATGGGTAAGGCACAAGTTTTTTTGAGTATCAGTGGCAGATCCCTTCTCATTTCCATGCAACAACAAAACAGGAGATTTGTTTTCATCTTCTTCACATTGTTTTCTCCTGCAAGGATACCAGAACAGGGTCCACTGTCTCACGCCCATTGCAGTGACTGCTTGCAAAGCATCTCATTGAGTCCAGCAATGCTGTAGCATGCCTTGGCACATGACACTCTGCGGAGCATGGAGCGCTTGTTTCCGCCCCAGGGAGCATGGCGTAAGAGGTGCATTCATGCTGGGACCCTGCCTAGCACCCAGCTCTTTTATGGTAATGGACCACACTGGACACACAAGTCCTCAGGAAGAGCAGCTTTTCACTTTGTTAATGCATACACCGTTGCCAAGACTGTGATACTGTCTATCGATTGCCCCAAGTGAAGAGCTGTGCACCGGCTGCTCTGTCTTCTGCCACACAGGGCAGCTGAGGAGGCAGAGTCAACTCACCCCCAGACTCCCACCTGAATGAATAGAGATGGCCAGTTGGTTTGCCTCATGGTGTCTCAGCTGATAGAGGTTATCTCTTCCTTGTAGATGGACTGCTTCTCTTTACATCACTGTGCCTGTAACGAGCCTCCTTTTAAACAGACATTTACTTGAGCAGCTGGGTCAGACAAATGCTGCTGTCTGTCCAACCTGCAATGGAGGATGAGGGGCTCACAAGTACAGTGCTTGTTGCTGGCATATTTCTACACTGATTCTTGATTTAAAGACCCAGGGGATCGGTGTTTTGTGCATTTTCAGGCTGGTCGGTTTACTTGTTGATGCCACAATGACCTTTTTACTATAGGGACTCGCCTGCCAAGTGATTTTCTGTCCTCCACTGAGGAGACAGGCACCTTTTCACATCATCCAAGATAAACATATCAGGTGACTCTGGATGTTTTTTAAAACACCTTGAGTGCAGTTTGCAAGACCACAAGCCTAGGACAGGTCATGAATTCTGATTAAAACTGATTAACATCTAGTGTCTGTATTGGGTGCAGAGATGTAGGGAAGAAAATCTTCATTTCTGATAGGTATGAACATTTAGCATACCTATTTCCTATTGTGGACAACCCAAAGGGAACACTGGAACTAAATTTCTTGTAAGGGACAATGACGTAATGTAGGTAAGTGCTTTTAAAAAAATGCCAATTTCCTTAAAGGTTGGGTTTCATATATGAATGTGAAACACGGTTGAAAAGTTGTTTTATGTAACTCCTGACTTTGAAAATGTACAGTCACAGCCCTATGGCTGAAGAGTCCCCTTTAGTACCCGCAACCTTCAAATCAGGTTGAAAGAAAATACCACAGAAAAAGAAGGGCTGAAGGAAGATCTTTGGAGCTGAGATACCTCTGCTAAACCTAGAATTGCTTGCTGAAATTTACTTGAAATTAGCTGCAGGAAATCTTTGCTCTTTCATTCATGTAGAGGACTTTGGCTGACAGTACTGATTTCCTCTCTCTTCCAGTTCGATGCAGTTGGTAACATTTCAAACCAGAAAGATGCTTACCCTATCTGGGTGGCTGCTGCCTGCCTCCAGGAATACCACAGCTGACTGGACCTGCCACTTGCATGTTGGGATGCTGGGCAGCTGCACCTTCAGGGTCCTGCTTACCTCTCCAGGGAGAGCACCTGGTGTACTACACATTTTCAGCAAGATTGTGAGAGCTTTAAAAAGTTTAAATATGTGAGGCTTCTGTTAATTCACTTTGCAACTGCACATATGTTTCCACATCTCTCTCTCTCTATTCCTCATTCCTGCCGTAACAGTGACAGGGTATCAGAAACCAGCCCCAAAAACCATTTATGGAAAAGGTAGGACGAAGATAAGAGCACTAGTTTATAAGAACCTGTTTGCTCTGCTGACAGGGTGAAGATGGTCAAAATTGTTCTCCTGGCTCATTTTTCTCATATAGATGAAAGAAATCCCCTCTGTATATATCATGGTTTATCATACAGAATCCTCTTCATGATGAAAAAAAGGATTTGGATTATTATGTTAAAATTTTCCATGGGTCAAATCTCCAATTCTGTAAAAGCATGTTGTAGTCAAGACAATTAGAGGGCTGTGCCCCCAGGTTTTGCTTTTATGTATTTCTAAGCTCATCTCAGGGCAGACTCATTCATCTGCAGTGCATGGTAAAAATATGATGGGAGAAGAGGCCGATGCCATTATAATATCTAATGAAAAAGTGTAAGTGCAGTGATGGTAGCTTTGAATGCTGCACATGGTCTCGAGTTATTGCATCCCACACAGCTCTGAGAAGAATGTATCATTAATAATTTGTAGTAACACATGGCTTCTAATAGATTGAATTCTTTTTTCTGTTCAAAACAAACGGAAAAAAAATACATAATTAATCTCCTTGCAGCTCATGTTGTGTCAGAAATGGCTGTGCTTTTAGGAGGATATTCACTCCTCTGAAGTGTCAAAGCATGTACTCCAGCATTTAGGTAGGATGCTTAGCAAGACGACTGCCTTCATCTCTGATAGCCTGATAAAGAGGAAAAGTATGTCTCCTGGATGAGAGATGAGATTTGTTATGCTGAATGGGTGCCGAAGAGAAGAGAAGAGAAGAGAAGAGAAGAGAAGAGAAGAGAAGAGAAGAGAAGAGAAGAGAAGAGAAGAGAAGAGAAGAGAAGAGAAGAGAAGAGAAGAGAAGAGAAGAGAAGAGAAGAGAAGAGAAGAGAAGAGAAGAGAAGAGAAGAGAAGAGAAGAGAAGAGAAGAGAAGAGAAGAGAAGAGAAGAGAAGAGAAGAGAAGAGAAGAGAAGAGAAGAGAAGAGAAGAGAAGAGAAGAGAAGAGAAGAGAAGAGAAGAGAAGAGAAGAGAAGAGAAGAGAAGAGAAGAGAAGAGAAGAGAAGAGAAGAGAAGAGAAGAGAAGAGAAGAGAAGAGAAGAGAAGAGAAGAGAAGAGAAGAGAAGAGAAGAGAAGAGAAGAGAAGAGAAGAGAAGAGAAGAGAAGAGAAGAGAAGAGAAGAGAAGAGAAGAGAAGAGAAGAGAAGAGAAGAGAAGAGAAGAGAAGAGAAGAGAAGAGAAGAGAAGAGAAGAGAAGAGAAGAGAAGAGAAGAGAAGAGAAGAGAAGAGAAGAGAAGAGAAGAGAAGAGAAGAGAAGAGAAGAGAAGAGAAGAGAAGAGAAGAGAAGAGAAGAGAGAAGAGCAAGTAACTTACCACGTCAATTATCTGCAGCAAGGAAAGCTGGAGCTCGACAACGAGTGGCTGGGAGTCATTCACTACAGGTCGTTCCAGACGATTGTAGTTCCTCAGCAGCTCTCTGTACAAGCGTCTCTGGCTTTCACCTTGCTGAGAGACTAGAGGAAAAGAAAAGTGTGTATCATTCCAGCTGGTCACACTGTCACCATTGCTTGTCTGTTTTGTTGAAAAACCCCTCTTATTAAGTTTATAATTAGAAAGCAGTTCCCAAAAATATCACCCAAATCCTGCACATTAATATGACAGACACAGCTTTTCAGCATTATTTATTAAAAAAAAACCAAACAACTAACACTCTAACTCATTACTGACATTCAGAAACTACTGAACAGAATTTGGGGCTCTTACTGACTGTCCCCATTTCTTGGAGTTCCTCCTGCTGATGGTCAGTAAAGTTGTGGCTCCAAAACCACCAGCTTCTTCCATTTGCTTGCTCTTATTTCCTAGAGACTGGCTACTGTGAGCCAGCACTGGTATTACATAGACAAACTGTGTTTTTACCAAGTATGGATAACAGGTATCCTTATGTCTTGCAGCTGATGTATCAGGCCTTTCTCTATGCTCAAGAAACAGTAACAACCCTTCTTCATACCCTCTTCAGTTTTGTGTAGCAGTCTTTCCAGGCTTTGGGTTACTTCCCTTCACTTTTTTCATCCTGATGGCAGCGCATTTTGTTAACACCTACTGAAGTGGCGGTATGAAGGCTAGAGTATCTGACAGCTGTTACAGTGATATTGAATTTCTGGTATTACACGCTTAACTCAGTTTCCACTGGGAACAGACTCCACATGAAGCTGTTGTGCAAACAACTGAGCACGTTAAAGATTAGCAGAATTTCAGTCTATGCCTAATTTCCAAGATGCCCTAGTTCCCAACTTTGGGGTGGGTGTGGAGATCATCCATCTAACCTGCATGACCAGATTTCCTTGCCATGACAACTGTAGATGGTGAAGGTTTGGGTATCTTCCCTCAGCAAAGCAAGCAGTTTGCTGGGATACACTGCTCAGAACCCTGGTTCCCCAAAACTGTGTAGATCTTGGTGCTGTGGCTAGTGGCAGCCTGAACTCTACCTAAGAGCTCCACCTAAGAAAATAAGGGTCATGGACTGCAGGTTCCATGAGGTCAAACCAGTCCTGTCAGCATGAGTATGTATTCTCTGGACTGTGTAAATTCAATCCCTGGCAGAGAATCTGCACTCTAAAGCATTATTACTTTGGACTGAAGCATTTTTCATCCACTGCAGCTCCTAGTCTCTGCATGTGATGGTTTTTACCTCTTGATCAGAGCTCTGCACATTGAGACCAAAACTTCTCTCACAGGGGTTGTGATGAATATTTTCTTGACAGTGCAAACAAAATACAACAACTCGTTCTGCCTTCCCAGTCTCTTACTGTGCTTAGCAAACCCTTCAAGCCTGAGAAAAGCTGGCCTACAACAAAGCAGACAAGCCTTTTAAAGCTAATAATAAATTAGGTTTATAAACACTTCACAGGTCTGTTTGACTTGTGTTCTCTTCATTTTTGCTGATACTCAAGGGAGCTTTGTGACTTTCTAGCATGGCAGTGCCTGGTAAACAAGAAAGAAGAGTATTTTGGTTCACTTGGTAAATTACACCAACACATCAATTTCATGGGGCTTCTCTCTACTTGTGTAATACTCTGCATGATCACAGGCACCCAGAGGACCAAATGCTGTAAGCACTCCTTCAGTACCCCTTGCTGACACCTTAGTATTGGATGCTGTTTTCACCAATGACAAAAACAAGCTCTGACCACAGGATCTCTCCTTCAGCGTCTTAAGTAAGCTTCCCTGCCTATTAAAGCAGTGATTTGTCCTCTGTTATGGCCATAGCACTTTCCAGTGCCTCAGCAGGCCCAGATTCCATTATGAAAGTCTTGTGTGGAAAGGAAACCCATGAAAATCACCACATGTTGTCCTATGGAAAGAGGCTCTGTGTTTGGAGCAAATTTGCTGTCCTTTCACTCACCTACCCACCCATGTTCCTGTGCTTTAGGGAAGAAATGACTTCCTGAACTATTGCTCTCATCTTGAGTACTTACATAATACTTGTCTTTAACCTTTCTTTTAAACTGGCTGCCTCAGCTTTTACAAGGGAAAAGTGCCCTTCACTGGTCTCTGGACCCAACTGGGCTGCTTGACTGTCCTGGAACCTCCATCGTCATGGTGCATTGAAGCAGGCCCCCAAGGGAGGTCTGACTTGCAGAAATCTGAGCAAAACCCTTTGGTGTAGGCTTTGGAAAGCTGACTTTGCACTGTGTGCTTCATCCATGCTGAAGTCAAGCCCCTTTCCCTGTTAAACTTTGTGAGGTGAAGTAGCCCAGAACTGCACCTAGTTTTCCATCCTTTCTTCCACTCTCCCCTCTGTAATGTGATCCTAATATTTTGCAATCTCTTGTATTCAAAATTGTTAACATCGTCATAGCTGATCTATTCTTAGTCTGCCGAGCTGGCATGGGTGACCATGTATTTGTGTGCTGCATGGTTTTGCTTACAAAATGACATGGATTCAGAAGCGATGGAGCCTTGGGGCGTCCTGGCAAATAGCCATAGCAGCTGCTGGTACCACAAAGAGCTGGCTAGCCTAACCACACTGTCATCTCTCTGCTACAGCTGCTTTGGAGAAGGGAACTGAGTCTAGTCTGACTTGTATGTTCACAGACTTTTTCTTTAAACTGTAATTTTCAAATATTTAATGTTTCATACTCCAGAGAGATTTCTGCTTTTTTCCCCTACAATGTTTGTGCTAATGCATTGTGACACTACAACTCTGTGTGCCAAATGGAGTGTTTGCTGGTGATGGGGAAGCCTGAATCTCTCAGGAGTAAGTGGTAGAATAGGCTTCATCACTGACTACCGCTCAGTCACAAAAGCAGTGGGACTATTTCGTCTTTTCAACTAGGTTAGATGATGCATGTCAATATTTAAAACTGCCAAGTCAGTCTCCCAAAACCAGTGCCTGACTTACTTGCCTATGTATGTTACTGGTAAGTAAAAGTAACTGGCAAAGGGCATGATATTTTCTACGTAAAGGATCTGAGAGTTTTTATGACCCACTGCCTCTGATAGTGTCTACCTTGTTTCTGAAATATCTTTGAAGCAGTAGGAAAACATACAAACTCATTAAAATTTGAGGGAAGAGCAGTGTACGATGTCTACCTCAGGTTTAGCAAGACTTTTGACACCATCTCTGAGAAATTCTCACAGACATTTGTCTATGCCTTATAGGCCAGATAAGTGAACAGTGAAGTGGACAGAGAAGTGGCTGAACTGTCAGGCTCAGAGGGTTGTAGCCAGCAGCAAAAAGTTCAGCTGAAGGCCAGCCAGTGGTAGAGACTATCAGGGATGGATACTGGGGACAATGCTATTTAACATTGTTATGAATGATGTGACAGAGAGCACTCTTAGCAAGTTTTCAGATGGTACAAAACTGGGAAGAGTGGATGATACAGCATGTGGTTTTCTGCCACTCAGATGGACCTTAAAAACCTGGAAAAATGACTGACAGGAACCACATGAAGTTCACTGAAATAAAGTATAAACTTGTCCTGCACTGGAGGAGTAACCTCAGGCACCAGAACAGGCTGGGGGCTTGCTGGCTGGCGAGCACGTTAGCAGGAAAGCCCCGAGGAACCTTACAGGTACCAAGTTGACCATAAGCCAGCAATGCACCCTTGTAGCAAAGGTCACCAGCATCCCAAGCTGCAACAGGAAGAACCACCAAGAAGGTGATCACCAAGAGAGGTGATCCTTCCTCTCTGCTCAGCACTGGTGACACACACCTGGGGTGCTGGATCCAGTGCCGGGGCTTATCAGTGGAAAGGAGACATGGAATGACTAGACCAAGGACTGGATTGTTCCTCAGGATTTATCCTTGAATAATCTGAAAATGTTCCCTAAACTGCGCCTGGAGTTTGCAGACAATTGGGAGGCACAAGGCAACCAATCCTCTGATGGTTTTATGAAGAGTTCTACGGAAAGCAGTTACTCATGGACTACATTAAACTTCTAAACACCTCTCTGAATTCCTTCCGTGCTTCTGCATGTGCAAGAGGCCCATTGATTGAATGACACAACATATAAACTGCTACCCATCTTTGGAGAATATATGCTATAGCTGCATTTCCATTTCCATCTTTCTTTCCAGGATGTAATTGCTGCGAATTGCACAGCAAGGGAACCTGCAGCTACATCTGGCCAGGCTATCCATATGGCATCCCCAGGAAGGACAGATGCTCTCTCCTTTCTAGGAGCTCTGCTGCCATGTCTGGTCTTGGCTGGTTGATATTCCTGCTCTGCTTTGCACGCCAAGGTCCCCGAGCTATAAGGCAAGAGTCCAGCCCTTCCAGTTCCCCAGGCTCGTTCACAAAGTAGTCAGCTTCTTAACTGAGACTCCTGGTGTGAGACACATTCTGGCTTGTTGTGCACAGTAAAGAATAATGAAATATTAACAATATGATAGATAGCAGACCATGGATTTCCACTAGTTTTTCAGCAATGGTACCTGTATTATCAACCATTCCACGTCTGTTTCATAGTGTTCCCTGGTTTTGTTTTCATAATCTCTCAACTTTTTGAGGAGGGCAGCTGCTAGCTGTTTTCCAGCCATTACTCATTTCTTTAGGCAGAGACCTGAGCCTGGATACACAAGTCATTATTTTATTCATACAAGATTATTGGTACCTGAAGTGGTTTTCAGACAAAATACCATATTCTTTCCATATCACTTTATACTAACATATATACACTCTAACTTGCTTCTGAATTAGAAGATGTCTCCGTTTTATTCTTGTTTTCAAAGACAGTTCCTAGAATCATTTTCATATATGATCTTTTTGAAGTATATGGTAAGATACAATCAACAGCATATTTCTGGTCCATCACATTGCTGCTTTTATATATTCTTCCCTTCAATACTTCATAAAAGGTCTCAAACTGCACTGATACTGTGGTTGTGACATTTATTCACTCCCCTTGTACCTTCTGCAGGTATTTCACCACATCTATGTCACTTTTTTCTCTATGTACTCTTATTTTGACATGTACCTTTCCTTTTGGTTTATTTGTTTGTTTTACTGTTTCATAGAAGAAAATCAGTGAAGTTCTAGTGTTTAAAAAAACCCAAACACAATAGTGCCATTTTACTGTGAGGTATTGTTAAGTTTAGTTGTGTAATGATTGTATTTAACTTTGTTATAACTGGAATGTCTACAGAGGAAAAATCCATTAAAAATTATGGTTATCAGAGCTAAATCCTAGAACTTTAAGCTGTTTGCCTAAAACCTTCAGACTCCTCCACCGCAGCTCCTCTTCTATTATTTATTCTCTTTTTAGTTTATCACTGTACTCTTGCAGGGATTTTTAGCTATTGCTTTCAGAATCCAAAGAGAATGATCACAGGAAGATACACACACACACACACATACACACACACAATATACAATAATGAATTATGAGGGAAGTAACACAAGATGTATGAGGAGAAAAGCAAGTTGTTTCACAGACAATTTCATTCGCATAAAGAACTGCAATGGCAAGGGCACTTACAAAATGAGGCATGTTCTAATGATTTGGTAGCTATTAAAAACAACTTATTTTGAATATTTTGCAGATTTTTGAGAATGTAAAGCATGTCACTGCCATATGTCACTTAATCCCCAGAGACACAGACGTGTCCCATCTGCTTTTGTTCTTATGTGCAGCATTGTTACTTTCATCTGTGGCTGCAAATGCATTATTTCTGTCAATGCCCTTTGATTTAAAATGCATGCCATCATGCCTTCAGGGAAGAGGATTCACACAAGAAACAATGGAATCACATCAGCTACCTCCACCCTGTGTGTGTCTGTGTGTGTGTGTATTTATGTGTTGTGTATTTTAATATTTCCCTCATTTAAAACCTCTTTTTAATCTACTTCCCTTCTGGGTAATCTTTGACTCTAATCTTTGTCCCTCGCTATGCAGATTGTTTCTGCATCTTACACACAAAATTCATCAGATACCCAGAGGAATGTGAGAAATGACATGATTTCCTAGGTAAAGAGGACCTAATATTCCTGAAACTGGTAATTTCTGCTCTTTCATAGCAGATGAAGAGTTCTCAGAAAGTGATGGGTATTAAAAAGGTATCCTAGGAAAGGTTTCTTCTTAAAGACTCTACATACATGACAACATGTTAAAACTATATAGTGAAAGGATAGGCTTATATTTTTGNGATCACAGGAAGATACACACACACACACACACACATACACACACACAATATACAATAATGAATTATGAGGGAAGTAACACAAGATGTATGAGGAGAAAAGCAAGTTGTTTCACAGACAATTTCATTCGCATAAAGAACTGCAATGGCAAGGGCACTTACAAAATGAGGCATGTTCTAATGATTTGGTAGCTATTAAAAACAACTTATTTTGAATATTTTGCAGATTTTTGAGAATGTAAAGCATGTCACTGCCATATGTCACTTAATCCCCAGAGACACAGACGTGTCCCATCTGCTTTTGTTCTTATGTGCAGCATTGTTACTTTCATCTGTGGCTGCAAATGCATTATTTCTGTCAATGCCCTTTGATTTAAAATGCATGCCATCATGCCTTCAGGGAAGAGGATTCACACAAGAAACAATGGAATCACATCAGCTACCTCCACCCTGTGTGTGTCTGTGTGTGTGTGTATTTATGTGTTGTGTATTTTAATATTTCCCTCATTTAAAACCTCTTTTTAATCTACTTCCCTTCTGGGTAATCTTTGACTCTAATCTTTGTCCCTCGCTATGCAGATTGTTTCTGCATCTTACACACAAAATTCATCAGATACCCAGAGGAATGTGAGAAATGACATGATTTCCTAGGTAAAGAGGACCTAATATTCCTGAAACTGTCATTTCTGCTCTTTCATAGCAGATGAAGAGTTCTCAGAAAGTGATGGGTATTAAAAAGGTATCCTAGGAAAGGTTTCTTCTTAAAGACTCTACATACATGACAACATGTTAAAACTATATAGTGAAAGGATAGGCTTATATTTTTGGTCCTACTGGCTTGGGGCAGGTGTTTTAAAGGCTGAGTTATGAGTGTAAGGTAGAGAGACACACTTTAATGTATTAACAGTGGGATACTTCTCAAATGTGTCGTAGTTATCTAAACTGCCTCATTACTCCAGGCCAGAAACATAACTAACTATTGCCAGTAAAGGCAAAAATGTACTTTCAGTATAATGCTAGTATACATTAGCTCTATGCAATATAGGTGTTATTACTACAATAGTAGATGCAGAGGGAGCACAGGAAGAGGAATTTGGAGCAGTGATGAAGAGAGGGACTCCCCTTGCTGCACAGTACAGAGCACTATGGCTGTCTAGAGGTGACTGTTGCCAGCCGTCCTGGGGTTTGTGGAGAGGAGTAGTAATGGAAGGCAAAGGAAAGGAACGAAACTATAAGACAAAAGCAAGATACCAGTGATATGGTCATCAGTGTCCTGGAATGGGCTTTGCACTCCCTGCTCCCACTAGCTTGCAGAGTGTTTCGTCACATCCCTTCATCTCTACATGTGTCAGCACCCAAACCAGTTAACCCAGGAAAAGCCCTTACTGGGGAAAGCACTATGAACTTCACCCTCCAAGTGCCATCAATGAGGCAGCCATGGCAATACGCACAGCATTCACAGATGGCTCTGTAAAGGGTCAAGTCAGTCTGCACCTCCCCATCAAAAGCCCACTCTACACCATGCCAGTCACATGTGGGGAGCTCAGATCTGGGAAAGTCATAAGTGAACCAACAGGTGTAATCATGATTTCTGTGGAAACAGGCAAGTCTGATTAGGCTGAGAAAACAATAGGCAGGAGGAGCTCTTTTTCCTAAACCCAGTGCAGATAATAGCAGTGACAGAGCCTGCAGTGATGTTGTGGTTTAACCTCACACCGCAACTGAGTACCACGATGTCATTTGCCCACAATCTCCCCTCCCTCAATGGGATGGAGAGAAGAATTACAAAAAAATTACAATAACATTAATGAAATAAAATAACAATAATAATAATGATGGTGATGATGATGATGATGATGATGATGATGATGAAAAGGGAGACAACAAAAAGAGAGGCAGAAATAAAACCCAGAGAAGATAAATGATGCACAACAGAATTGCTTGCCACACACTGATCTGTGCCCAGCCCACCCCTGAGCAGCAATCGGCTTCTTCTGGTTAGTTTCTCCAGTTTATGCACTGAGATATACTAACTTCCCACGAAGAGAAGAATAAATCCTTTTGTCCCAAGATGCAAAGAGAGCAAAGATTCCAAGAGCTATTCCTCAGTCACAGGCACGTTCCCTTTTTTTGTAGTTCAAAAGTGAGGGAGGGATATTGCCTCTAAACCATTGCCTCGGTGTGTTGTTGATGAAGCAGTGGTAATAAGGTTTAATTTCTCTGGGCAATGCAGAGGACAGGCTGGAATGGAAATGATACAGACAATAATACTGTGAAAATGAACTGCCTGGTGTGCTCAGAGATGTTGCAGTGCTTCTTTCCCTTTTTTCCTTCTGCAGTGCTCATCAGCTGGTTGTGATCCCAGAGACAGCTGGTTTCCCAAACTGAACTTTTGCCTTGCCAGCTGCCACCTGTACTGGCATAGCAAAACTAAGCAGCAAAGGCATTGAGGATGCAATAGGCAAGGCTAGAGATGACTTCTCCTGACTTTTTCCCGCATCACTCAAGCCTCATCTGTTGCCTGTGAACAAAATGAGAGCTCCACTGGCTGCAAGGCACAGTCAAGGCACAAATGTCAAAAGTGAACATGGATCTAGGAATGCAAAGGAAGTTCCAAGTCTGTCTTTACAATATCAGAACTCAAATGCTGGATAATGAGAAACATAGTATAAGAGCCCTCTGAAAGGGATGGGGGTTAGTCTGATGAAAATTTTGACTGCACCTTGAATAGCTGCTAATTTGTTCAGTGCTTAGTATGTGAACAGGGAAATACGGAGATCCATTTTCCTAAATCTGAAACAGTTTCTCACTTGGGAAGCAAAACTTTCATAACACCCCTATAGATGTGGTGGGAAAGAAGTCTGAGGCTTTGGTGGTCGAGGTCTTCAAAGAGAAAGGGATGAAGGGGCGTGAAAATTCTCAGCAAGGAGTCTGAATTTATTTCACATTGAAGAGAAAAGCTGCTTCTAATACTGTCTTGATGAGGTAAATGACTGGCTCTGAGCAAACTGGACTTGTGACCAATCAAACAAGGTTTGTGGAGGTCTGACCTAGGACACTTGAAACTGTATGTGCTATGCTTTGGCTGATTCAGTCCAGATTTGTTTATATGTGTATAAAGTGGCTTAAAAGATACATTTCATTTTTTGTTTGATTTTTTCCCCCAGACTTTAAAGGTAACAAGATCACAGTGACAGCTAAGTGTTGGTTAGCCTTGATCTGTTTTCAGAAGGCTAGATGATATTGTCTTTTCCTTGGGTATGTGGCTCAGGTCCTGGTTTTGTTGGGATCAGTGGGTATATGAAATATTGGTCTCTCCCTGCTGCACCCTGCCAGCCAAACCTGCACTGGCTGAGTCACCCATCCTGACTAAGAGCAGAAACGAACCACAGTGAAAATGAGGTACTTCTAGACAATGATGATCTGAGGAGCCTGATTTTGTCCTGTCTTTGCCCTGTTGATTTTAAGCTTTGGTAACTTCAGTCCAACGCTCCTGAATTATGTCAGTGCAGACAAAACAAAATTAAAAAAAACCTGGTGCCCTGTGTGTCCAGGGGGAGCATGATTGCCATCTCGTATTACAGTAGCAATGCCTGCAGATGCAGGATGCTTGGTCTCTGAGTGAGACCAGAATGAGCCAGAAAGTGATCCTGTGCTGTCTGGGCTGCCCTCTTGTATTCCCCAACAAAGACTTCCTGTGTCTGCTAGAGCATTTTGACCCAAAGGTGAAATCATTTGCCCATTTGACAGAGGCCTCCTCTGGAGAAAGATGTCTCTCCTCCTTATCCACAGACCTGTTTCCCTTAGATTTACCTTTTCTCTACCCTGCTGCTCCCTCTTTGACATCATCAGGCAACACCTAAGTAGATCTGATGGTGCCACGAGTGCTGAAGTGCTTGAGCTGAGATACCAATCCAATAAATTTAAATTATAATTGGTGACCCTAATATCTTTGGAAATTACATTAGAAGGCTTAGACCTTGAACAAAATGCTACTGCAGACAGTATGCTTCAGGACAGTTGTTTGGTTATACTAGAAAGGTAAATCTTTTGCTTGGAGCTCCTGGAGCTGCCCAGTTGCCTTTCATTGTATGTGAAGCCTGAACATGAACAGGTTCAATTCAGTGTTGCTGCCTATTTGCCAACTGAAACAGTGAGAACTGCAAACTATCTAGCAATTTCTGATTTATGTTTTGATCTCTTCTTCCCATTGTTACAGTTGCTTAAGTTGGATTTCAGTTTGCTGACTACCCTTCTAAAATGACACAATATTAAAGGGAAAGCACTTCATCAATTGCCATGACTGCTCTATCACTTCTGCAGGCTCTTCAAAAAAAACCACACAAGATGGCTAAGAATTATGTAATGTATTATCTGCGTCATTATATGACTTCCTACGTTTGTTTTTTCCGCAATGTACTGACTCAGAGGTGATGAGAACATTAAGCAGCATCATTCTCTACAGCCAACCTGCGCTCAGTGAGGCGCACTGCATGATATGCAGTTAGCTCTGTGTCGTGAAGCCTTCATAGGACAGCCCTGATCCCTTGGAGTGAGTGGAGTGGAGGCCACTGAGACAACAGGCTGCTGTAACACAGCAGACAGATTAAAGAGATATGCCTTTGATCCACTCGGAGATGAGAAAACAAGGGGGAGTTCTTTTGGCTGCCTTCAGCTTCCATGAGGAAGGGTTCCATCATGAAGAAGGCAGGCTCTTCTGGGAGATGCACAAGGACAGCACCGGTAAGATAAAGTTGCATGATGGAGCATTCCCACAGTGCTAAGGGATCCTTTTTCTTCCTCAAGGGTACTCTGCACAGGGGATACCACTGTCCTTGGAGATGTCTGCAGCTTGACTCCTCAGATAGCAACCCAATAGAGAAAAGGGTTGACCAGGGCAACCTCTGGAGGTCCCTTCCAACCAAATTATTCTTCCACTACATGAATCTGTATAGACAGACCCTCTTTCACCTCAGCTGCCACAGACACATCTTTTCCAATTTACAACTTAATTTTCTCCCTTGGCATGGTGAAGATCTAAGTGACCAGTGATGCTTTTCCACGTAACCACAGCTGAGCTTCAGGGAACACAGTGTACTGTCTTAGTCCAGTCTGCAAACTGACTTCAGCCTCTTTGAGCTCTCAGTGAGAAACAAGACCTCCTCAAGCCTGCCTCTTTCTACTAAGTAATTTTTGTGTCCAAATGTATGTTGCATTAAGAATAGAAGTGAGGACTGTGGCTTTCTCTTCAACATTCTGGAATGCAGTAAGAGCTGAAAATATCAATTTCTGAATGGTGATAAGGTTTGCAGATATCTGTTTCAGCACTTCATTAACCACAGATTTCCTAATTGAGCGAAGCCAATTGATAGCAAGGCAAGACAGAGACACCTGCACCTCACTGTTTTCATGCCTAAGTACTCACATATGACCACAGGTTCTCCTTCCATTGCAATTTACTGCCTTAATTGCAAGCCCTGTCTGGGGAGATTTTTACTTCCAAACACTTTACCTGGTTCTGGTCTCAGCCTTCTCATCAGCTGTTTTGCTCAGTGCAGGAAGTATTTGATACGCAAAACTCTTTCTTCAAGCCGTACTTTCTCAGGAGTGCGTTCTAAAACAGCAATAAACTCGTCTACCTCTCTCATTCCCCAGGATGATACTGACTGCCAGTGCTTGCCCTACCTTTCTCAGTCAGATCTGATCTCTTCCTTAATTACGTTATGTAGAAGCTCTACATAGTACACATCTTCAACCAACCACATCAGGACTGATGCAAAGGGTTTTGATCTACTTTAATCACACCCTAGAGCTGAAGAGACTTGTCATATACAAATGAAATTGTATATGCTACCACCATCACTAACTCATGTTCTTTTCCATATGCCTTAGGAAAATCAACCAGAGAGAAAAAAGAGTTCTGAGGCTGTCTTTAGGAGATTAATCCTCTGCCTGGAACAGGAACTTCTGCTCTGAGACCATCAGAAAGCCCTCTGAGCTGGAGCAAGGCTGAAGGCTCCCAAGGTGCCATCTGGCATCATCCCAAAGACTAGATGGGTGCTACTTTGTCATGCACTGTATCTGCTTCTGGATCGCTCCCTGCATGCAGAGTGCTATACCAACAGGTGCATATAACAATAGGCACTGGTGATGTCACGACCCAGGTGCTCTTTCTGGATCATCCCACTTTTTCCAGTGATATTTGAGAAGAGTTAACATAGGATTCAGCTCAGATCACTATCAGCAAATGTGCATAGAAATACCTCCAACTTTCCTGGAGCCTGGCAACTTCTCAGAAGCTTGGGCCAGCTCCACTGTCGCAGCTGTGCCTATGATAATACAGATCAGCCTCAGAGCTGTGCCAGTGAATGCACATAGAAGATTAGTGACTGAACACAAGGTCTGGTTCATTGAACTGAAAAGTCAACCTCAGAAAGCAACCATGTACAGCAAGTTACTGTAGCAGACAGTAATTCAGAGGAAACAGGGGGGTGCCTAGGACCCTGCCTGCCTGTCTTAAATGTATTGACACGTATCAGTGGCACTAGTGCTCTTGATCACAGAGCATATGTGCATGTGCCATGGACAAGTACATTCACTCCCTCTGGCTCCATGCATGCGTGATGCCTGAGCATGCTCTCAGCATTCAGAGTGATCAGCCCTGGTGTCTGTGCTATTAGATATTAAAGCAATGACAGGGATCTGACAGCAATTTACCATCTCTGCAAGCTGCACGTGTGGCATCTTTTCATGCCATCAATACAGAAGAAAAGACCTACCAGTACAAGCTAAGGCCTAGCTCATATATTTTCTATTTTAAATATGTTTCAGCTGCATTGTTATCTTTGAAACTGTATCATTCAGTGCATCAACATAGAGAATGTGGAGAGCTGAGGTGAATACAACCTTCAGATCTCTAATTAAGGATATGAAAGATTCTAAATTATCTAGCTTTCACACCTGGTTCTGTTGTGATAACACTTACGAGATGTAAAAGTAGAGCTACTTCACCAACCACCTAAATTATCAATGACATTACACTGTACTCTATTAAGGCACAGGAATACTTTTATCTGTTCAACCGTGTCTCTCCATGTCTCTTTGGAGTAAATGAGTTTGATTAACACACATCACTGCAGTTCCACCAGGCCTACACAGCTGAGGCCTGAAGTTTAGACTCCCTATATAGGTATTCAAGTATTTAAGTATTTAAGTCTTTGCTTTTCCTACAACACAGATCTCTAAACTCATGTCACCTCAGCCTAATTAGCTCACGTTACAGAAATTATAGCTTGGCAGCAGAACCTGGCCTTCTGAGGCTGTCTTGCCAATGCTTCTGCTGTTGCAGAAACAGCACCTGCTTGCATGGAAGTGAACCAAGAAATTTGTGAAGATTTGCTCCTAGAGGTCATCAGTTGTGTTCTGATGTGATCACTAGAGCTCATTGAAATTAGCAAAGGTGTGAGAAAGCACGAAATGGGTGTAGCACAGCTATTCAACTCTGTATTGTGAGTGAGCCAAAGAAAAGCTGCTTTGGGCCAGCTGAGTACACCAAGTCAGGCTGAATTACTTCATCATTTACATCTTTGAGCTGGCTAGCTCACTCGCAGCATCCCCTGCCACAGGATTTGTCCCATACAGCTGAGCACTTATATTCCCACCAGACTGCAGAGGAAGGTCGCTGTCCTCAGTTTGCCTTTGCCTTTGTTGGGCTTTCCAAAGCCATATGGCCAGATAGGACCCTGATGGCAGTCTGTCCAGAGCAAAGAAACAGAGAGGTCTGACTCTGCTCTGTGTGGCATGTGGGCACTGTAATGGTCTCACTTGAGAAATAAAAAAGGATATAAAGGCACAGAAATTAGAATGCATGGTTTGACTGGAGACTAGCCAGGAGTGTGTTTAACTTCCCTGGCTGTTCAAACCCTGTAGGTGCCTGTGCCCTGAGCTGAAGATAACTCCTCAGAGAGGCTACGTGCCTTTGTGGTCACTGCGACATGTTTCTCAGAACGTCCTTGCAGGGTTGTCTGCACCTTATCTCTCGGACTGCACCACACTCAAAAAAAAGGAGCAGGAATGGGTCTGATCCCTCCTTTCCAATCACTCCTTGGACCAGGGTTTTGAAGTCCCTCCACCCAAGGTTGTTAGGTAGCTGCTGAGACTCACTGGGTCCTTCTACATTCTGGGTACTCCTTCAACAATCGTCCCCAGCCTGGAAGGGATGTCTGACCCTGAGAGATTTCACCTGGGATCTAGGAAGGTTGGAAACCAGTTTCCCGATTTTTCCTAAGGCCCATGTTCCAAAAAATGCATCACCAGTTCTTCAAGGAGGGCTGCAATGACCTAGCTTAAATGACATGACTACTGGGGCTCCTAAAATTATTCCAAGTAAAGTCAGGTTGAAGCAGACAGTTGAAGAAAGAACTGGAAAAAAACCTGAGTTCTTCATGTGTTGTTTTTGTTTGTTCTTTACCTAGTTCTTGTCACAACTTTCCTGTTAAACAGCCCTACAGGAGTTTTCAGTACTTGATAAATTGTTATGAACAATGTAGAAACAACTCAGCACTATGTGAGAGTGACGTTAGTTATGATTTGAATTTGCTGTGACTTCCATGTCGGTGAACTAAGGAATCCAGGGGGAGTTCATCTGGAGTTGCTGTTAAAAAACTCTGCTCCTGATAACATGCTAAGATCATCTGACTTTTTCCTCTTCTGCCCCAGCTGCTCAATTCCCAGGTCTTTCTGGGGGTTTCTTCCTTTTTTTTTTTTTTTTTTAAGTTAAAAAAATCTGTAGATCAGAGGTCAGTTACAGACCAACTTTATCAGAGATTCATTTTATTCTGCTTTGGCAGTTGTCTGTAAAAGTGCATACTTGTAAGCTGTTGGTAAAAGCACCTAACAAAAAATCCTCTGAATTATTTATGAAAGCAGTTTGTCTTCATGTGCTGGCGAGAGAAACTAAGCATCCCCCCTGATGAATTAGTGATTACTCATTATTTAAAAGGCAGGATTTACATTACACACTACTTCTCAATATGGGAATGTCCACAAAATTACTCATCTTATAACTAGATGCTATAACCTGCCTGTTAATTCAGCTCCTAAAGTAGCACAGAAATGTCTTGAAGATAGCAAGGTTCTTAATTTAGCAAGGTGGGAAACATTTTTCTGCAGTACCATTGCTACATTAGGCAGATGAAATGTGGATCTGAAATGTCCAGACGTTTTCCAGTTTCAGATGAATTAATGAGGAATCAACTATGTGGCATGAACAGTCCAGCGCAACATCACATATATGCAAGTTTCCTGTGCCCCTGCTCTTCTGAAATAGGTGGACCACTTCCTCTGCTTTAAAAAGACAGTCTTGCTTTATAGATAAATCATGAGAAACAAGACATGGTCCTTCGCACCTGGAATACTAGAATTTTTGGTTGCTGCAGGCATGTACATTTCAGCTGAAAGGGAGCCATAAAAGCACATTTTGTGTAGAACACTGAACATCTTTCAGGACTGTGGCTATTTCAACATTCTCACTTAAAAACACTTTATTACCAGCCTTGCAATTCTGCATGTTCTGAAACAATCACACAGCTCCTATTTCTGTTTGCACCACACTGAAACTTCAGAAGACAGCTTGGTCAGAGGTGACACCTTAAACTACAGAAGTCCATTGCTATTTTTATTAGATGTTTCCAACTTATATATCCATCTCTGCCCGGACTGTTTCTTATTAAGCACACTAAGAGTATGTTTAATAAAAACAAACCAGAAACAGTAAATTTATGTATTTATACAGATTTAATCCTCCTAAATGATGCACAGAAAGTAAACAGTTATGAATTTTCTTCCGCTCATTTTTCTGTATAGAACACCATTTCACCCACACACCTACAGGGTTCTCAAAGTCTTTCTGACCAGTCTGAAGCTATAATTTCCTGTTCTCAAAAAGGCATGGGAAGGTTAAATTTTCAAAGAAAGCGAGAACATGTTTCTCTTGAAACATAGCCATTTCAATTAATTTCTGGAAGTTAGAATTACCCACTTTTAATTGAAAAATAAAACCACAAAAACAAACCCACACACCTCTTCCTTCTTAAAAAAATGTGCCCAGCACTGTAAAATCCACAAACTTAACTAAACTGATTACAAAAGTCAGTTAAACCAGCATGGGACTCTAATGAAGCTCAAAATAGAAGCAGACACAAGTCCTCCTGAAAATAAGAGTTGGGGTAGGACGTAACTAGCATTTAGAAAAAAAACCCCAACCAAACAAAACCACAGCAACAAAAAAACCAAATCACAACAAAAAAAGCAAAGCCTTGGACAAACACAGATGACCTTACCTTTAAAGAGTGAGAGGAACAAGGATGACCAGAGATACAGTGCAGAATAAACAAATGCCAAGCACTTTTCTGTGAGCATTGTCAAAATAAGCTGGCTCTCCTTCCTGAGCAGAGGGTGAAAGAGGATCAAGTCTTGGAGACAGCCTGCAATGACTGATGGATTTGGCAATTACGGTAATAAGGCATCAAACCAGCTTCCCACCAGGGGAGAGAAGTGCATTTGCTCATGTGCTTCTCCAGTCCCCAGGAGCCAAATCAGCTCAGTGCTTGGTCAGTAAATCCAAACACAAAGGAACAGGTTACATTCCTTTGGACTCACATTGCTAGACACACTGAGCCTTTCCTTGGTCAGGAGCAAATGCAAGTGATCCTCGCACACAGCTGTCTGTGTACTGCAAGAAGGGGGAGTGCGCTGCCTCGGAGATGCTTTCCACATCTCCACATATTGTACCTAACTCGAGACAGCACGGCTGCAGTGTTTCCAGTGCTTGCACTCGAGTGCCTCTAGAGCTGTTTCCAGGCGAAATGAATCTGTGTTTCCCCTCTGCTCTCTCCCAGCTGCCAGGGCAACTTGCAGCAAGCACCTGTGGCACACACCTGCCTTTTCTCCCAGCAGACGTGGCAGGGGAGATTCAATAGTGCAAAAGTTCGAACAGATGAACATAGCTGATCTCCTGTCCGTTTTTGATGCACCCCTTCCTGCAATCACTTACACCAGATGTAGGGAGCTGGCTCTGAGTGCCCTCTTCCCCAGCTGCCTACTGTGGGATTTTGCACGCAGCCTGGCTCTTTTTCCTTACCACAATTTTATTCACCAGCCAAAGAAGGGCAAGCAGAGGCGAAGTCTTGAATAAATGACATTCATCATTTGGGCTTTTCTTTTCTCATTTGCCTGTTCTGCACACTCACCCACTTCTCCTCCACTGCAAGCAGGGACAGGACTTTGCACTTCCCCTTGTTGAATTTCTTGGGGCTCCTGTCTTGGCAGGGTACAACCCCCGGCTGACGAAGAGAGCAGCAGCAAGTCGTGCCTCCGGGCAGGAGGAGGGATTTGGGCGCTGCCGTAGTGAGGTTGCAGCGGGCAGTGCAGGCTGGTGGGGGAGCAGAGCCCTGGGATGTGGGGCACAGGGCGCGCTGAGGAGAAGGACTTGCGAGGTTGATCGGTGGGGCGTGGGCTGGCCGTGGAGTCCCCCTGGCTGGAAAGGTCTGCCCTGGGATCAACTGCAGAAATGCAAACCCGCAATGCTCAGGGAACACGTAAGAAATCAGTGGTCAAAGCACCAGGAAAGGGGAGGGAAACAGTGCAAGTGGGGAGAGCAACACCACCAGCATCAGTTAGTAATACTGAAATGTTTTCTGCAGTTTTCATGCTTTCATTTTCTTTTAATAAACGTTAAGTAGATTTGGCAGGCTGGGACCACAAGGGGCTGGTGTACATCCCAGCTGCAGCCTGTACTGATTTAGCTGGCTCCTGGTGCAGTCTCTCCCTGTCACTGGATGGTGGGATGTCTTCCTGGGGGCATGGTAAGGGTCCTCAGAGCTTCTGGCCCTCTTTCCGGGCTTGCCGGGGCACCTCAGGTGAGCTTTCATTGGCCAGCTGCACATGGAACATCCAGGCACAGCCTCCTCTGGGTTCTCCCAAGCCCCTTCTCACTCCCTATGGGTGGGAATGGGGACAGAACGGGACTTGCTGCTGGAAGACCATGAAGGCTGGTCTGGGAGACCCTCTTGGGTAGCATCAGGGCCAGGGACAGCAGCAGGGCTGTCCTCCAGGCCCATCTGAGGTCGGGCCTCCGCACTGAGTCTGTGTGTGATGGTGTCAATAAGCTGGAGGGCAAAGCTCCTTGTGTGCCTGTGCAGGGAGGCCCATAGAAGCTGGAACAAAGCTTCCTCATTCAGGCCAAAGTAGTGCAGGCTGGATGGGACAAGGCATTACACTGCTGCTGCTTCCTACCATCCTCAAGGAGCTGCCCCAGCTCCTGATGCAACCACAACAGTAGGTGGTGGAGAACAGCAAGGTAGAAGAGGGATGCTGAGACATGTGGGAGACACTCACCGGACCCCAGGGCAGCGGCCACATGGCTGATGGCAGGATTACTGCAGTGCTGTGGGGACTGGGGGCCGCAGGAGCTCCTACTCTCAGGTGGAACATGTCTGATAGTGCTGCAGGGCAATGGGGACTGGGGACAGCTAAGTGCTCAGGAGATCGCGCCTCAAACTTTCTGTGAGTTTGATACAACACATGAGTCTGATCACAGCTCCCTGCAGGAGAGATCAGTTGAGCAGAGTCCATAGCAGGGATGCCTGTTCCTGCAGACAATTGTGCTGACTGGGGAGCACCTGCACCAAAACTGCTCCTTTTCCTCCTTCTCTACTCCCCTCACATCCCCACAGCAGAACAACATGAACCATAGTTTTGTCCATTCTTTTTGGTTTAGATTTGGGGTTTTTTTTAAATTCCTTTAAAAATGAAAGCTTTCATTGGTGAGTACAACTTCACACATATTGCAATCCCGGTTGCTGTGCTCACCTTCAGCCACTGGAGGTGGCTGTCCTCCTACTGATGGCCAGGGTGTGGCGACTGGGGGCAGCTCGGTATCTGGAACCTCCTGCTGTCAGGTGGAACATGTCCGGTGGTGCCCCGTGGGGTGGAATGACATGCTCCTCAAAGTTATCATCTCTCCACAACGAGTGCAGGATGGAGGTCACCCTCCCCTTGCAGAGGGGGCACTCGGGCTTGCTCCCAGCCCACTGCAGGAGGCACACTTAGCAGAAGCAGAGCAGCCATGGCAGTACATAGCTGGTCTCCTCTCAGCTGTCCGGGCAGATGGGACAGCAGTTGTCCAGCTCCATGGCCATGCTTGCCGTGCACTGTGGGGCCTGGGGGCAGCTGGGAATGACAAACGGCTTCACTGCCTCTCAGTGACACTGCAGCAGCGAATGTTGTGCTAGAAAAACGAGGCCACAATTGTTGTCAGGCCCTAGGATGCATGGAAGCAACGCCCACGTCCCTCTGGAAGGAAACTCTCCCCGCTCCCCAGATAGAGTTTTCCCCTCCCTGATCACTTCTGCTGCCGCAAAAGCGACTACTGAGTGCCCCGCCTGCCTGAACAGAGAGCCCTATTTTGCAAATGATTCACAGGGGTAGAGGCTGAAGGTCACTGATCTCACAAGGATGGCAAATCCACCCATATTATGGCTCTCTGCAAGCAGGAGACTTGGTGCTGCAATATCCCACTTTGAGCCTGCAAATGCAGACAGCCAGAATCCAGGGTCTTTGCTGAAGTCCAGCTGCTTTCTGAGCTCCTCAGCTCTTAATCACATTTCAAAATTCACATTTCCAAGTGAATTCTTGGAAATGCCTGGGTTGCTTTGTTCCACACCCAGCCATTTAGCCATGTCATCTGGCAAAAATGAGCATGTCTGACAACCAAATATACACCCTGGAGTCCAGAAAACATTTCTGATGTGCAACCAGGCTCTTTGTTGGGATTGCTGCTTACATAGGCTTCATCATCAGTGCAGGGACCTGAAGGTGGGTTTCGCTCACAAGCTGTTGTCAAGGAAGGAAACAGCAAGAACAAGATTATTGTACAAGTCTGTCATGCTCCTCCTTTCCCACGTCCACCTGAACTGTGCTGCCACTGCAAAAGGCTTTCCCAGAGAAAATAAAACCAGGCCCTTCTGGCTGAGATCCTATGGTAAGGATGCACACCTGTCCCTCAGTTCTGGATGGGTTCATTGCTCAGTCCCCTTCTACAGAAGCAGATGACATGAATATAGAAACCAGGATTTTTCATCAAAGAGCTGGGAGGCCGATGTTTTCTCTCATTGCCATTTCCCTGTGAAACCTGGGGTGGACTGCTGCAGACTGGGGCTTACAGACAAAGTCCATATCAAAGCTCTACCTACTGGTTCAGGCCGTGTTCTGACCTTGTGAAGTTATGTGACTAGTTCCTCTTCGTCTTCAGCTTTCTTCTCTTTTGGATCACATCAGTACAACTCAGCAAGTTTGGAGCTGGGCATTCTTCCTCTGTGGATAGGTTTGTCTGCAGGTGAGGCAGCTCTTCTTCCACCACCTCTCCCAAAGCTTGCTTTTGAGTTTGCCCAGTCAGCCCTTCTAGCACTGACTTGACTTCCAAGCCAAACCTCAGCACCTCATGCTGTGAGCCAACAGAGATAAAGGACAATTGGCCACAGTCACACTTTAACACCTGAGCAAGGAGAAAGGAGAATGAAGAAAGCCCTTATAATGCAGATAGTGCTGCAGAATGCTTTTTCCCAGGAGCGGTTTGGATGCGTTAGGAGTGATTTGAGGCAGTTTGGCAAAGGTGTCAAGTGCTGGAGTGGATACGGTGCATTGTTCAGAAGTTATGTCACCAGGGATTCACCAAGCATGTCAAGCTGCAGAGACCACTCGCTGGGTTCAGCTCCTCTCCAAAGAAGGTGGATAACATAAAGTGATGCTGCATCTCAGACAGCATTTCAGTAACTCAGAGGTGAGTGGACAACAGGGTTGCCATGTGGCTAGGATGGCCAAAGCCCACTCCAGGAGTTCAGTTCCTCTCCAAGGAAGGTGGTTGACACCAGACCACACGTGCACAGGCTAAGCACCCTTGTTGGTGAGGCTGGGGATGCTGGAGGATAGGAAGGTACTGCAGGATGTGAACACCTGTCTGGTTAAGCAGGGCGCTGGGTTGGGGTGATCCCAATTCTGCTGGGTGCTGGGATGAGGAAGCTGGGGAAGTGAGCTATGGAGGGGTCGACTGCTGGTGCAAAGGGAGGCAGATGGTGGCAGGCGGGTCTACATGAACTAGGGATCTCATGTCTCCCCACTCCTGCAGGCAGCAGATGCCTCGTGGATGGATTGAGGTGACAGTGGAGCTGCCACCTGAGCTCTGCATGCTCCAATGACACATGGAACAGAGCTGCACAACAAAAACAAGGTGCAAGGAGCTCCAGCCCTGTCAGGCAGGCGTGCAGCAGCCCCTCATCCCCAAGGGCTCAGGCTCTGACACTTCAGCCCCTGCTCTGTCCTTTCCCCACACAAGGACGAGCATAGAGGTGTAGGGCACTGTACCAGAGCTTGGCTGGGAGGGTGATTTCCCCTCCTCAGGTGCTAGGGTCTGCCCCACTGGGCACAGTGGAAGGTCAGATGGTGAGGTAGCACTGCCAGCCCCTGGTCCTGCTGACAGGGACTCAGTCAAGATGGGGTTTGTGCTCACGTGCAGTGCTCCTGGAGTCAGCCTTGGCCATCCTAGCCACGTGGCAACCCTGTTGTCCATTGACCTCCAAGTTACTGAAATGCTCTGAGATGCAGCATCACTTTGTGTCATGGCACCAAGTCCCATCCCTTCCTCCAGGCCCTGAGTGCCAAGAGCAGCTGGAGAGAGAGTTTCCCCTGATGCTTGCATGGGGTGGTGAGGAGGCAAAGGAGTCCTTCCCCTACTTTAAAAGAGAATCACAAAATCACAGAACTGTTAGGGCTGGAAAGGACCTCTGGAGATTATCTAGTCCAAATCCACTGCTGAGGCAGAGTACCCTAGAAGGTTGCACCAGGAACTCATCCAGATGGCGTTTGAATGTTTCCAGTGAGGGAGACTCCATGTAACAGGTGGTGAACCCCAGGACACAGCCCTGAAGCATATGTTCCAGAGGGACATGAGGCCTGGGGATCTTCTTATCTGTCCTATTTCCCATCTCTACATTTCTTTTCCAAGTCAGTGTCCACCTCCCTCTTTCCCTTTGTGCTTCTTTCCTGCTCTCCATCCCTTTTCTTCTGTTTCTGCCCCACTTCCTGGTTTTTCCACTCTGACCCTCTGTTTCCCATTTCCCCCTTCTCCTGCTGCCAGGTCCTCAGGCTTGTTTCTGTAACCATTTTGTTTATTTTCTTAGCCCTTCATTTCCCCGTCCCCACACCTTTCTCTTTATCCGCATCTCCCTTCAGCTCTCTCCACCTCTTCCTCCTCCTCGTCACTTATTTCATTCTCTCTATCCCCACTTCTTGTCTCACCATCCCTTTTCCTCTC
>VZRS01000483.1:328179-344289 GCA_013398055.1 Ifrita kowaldi | reverse complement strand
CTCCGGGAGCGCGCCTGTAACCAGAGGAGCCTGTTCANCTGTAACCAGAGGAGCCTGTTCATTCCCCGCCGACGGAAGGGGCTCGCAGCCCGCTGCTCTTTAAAAATCGCGCCTGTAACCACAGGATCCTGTTCGTTCCCCGCCGACGGAAGGGGCTCGCAGCCCGCTGCTCTTTAAAAATCGCGCCCAGCCTGCCGCTGCAGCTTCGCAAACGCTCCGCAGTTCGCAACATGCACGCTCCGTCTGTCAAACCGATGCTGACAGATAGCCGGGGTTCTGTGTAACGCTGTCCCCTGCCTTCTGTTTCTTTCCCCCGCTCTCTTTTCTCTCTCTCTCTGCTCCCTTTTCCTGTCCCCCCTCCTTTTTTTTAAAAATGAGAACACTTAAGGTGGGTTTTTTTTTTGTCTGTTTGTTTATTTCAATAAACGGTTTTCAGGTATAATATTGCCATGTAAGTGCTTGATTTTTCGTCAGAAAAATCTATCAAAAGAATCCTCCCCGGCTTCCCCTTTTATAGTGGAACGGGACACATGGGGATGCTCCTGGGTTTGTTGCAGCACCTTTCCTGCAGAATTC
This sequence comes from Ifrita kowaldi, assembly GCA_013398055.1. NCBI lineage: Eukaryota > Metazoa > Chordata > Aves > Passeriformes > Cinclosomatidae > Ifrita > Ifrita kowaldi. The sequence continues at coordinate 343,713 of VZRS01000483.1, read as the reverse complement.
ATCCCTGACTCCCAGGTCCCACCCTCGGGAATGCCTCTGGACACTTTACAATGCACCCATCAGCCCAGGGAGAGCATTTCTCCCCTGCCATCCTCCCCTGCACCAGGTTGTGCTTATTTTATCCCCTTTTCCCATGAGCTCTCCTGTGGGATCCGGCAGCCAGTGCCACAAGGCCAAACTGGGACACAACTTCCCAGTCAGTCCTTAGCACATGTCCAGCTTTCCCCACCGGCCAGGCACCAAATTAACTCCATATCTCCACTTGTTGGCTGTGGCATCAAACTCCTCTGAAGATCCGAGTCCTCTGTGTCCTTAATCCCCACCTGAAGGATGTCCCAGCACTGGGATATCACTCAGATCTACCCGAGTGAAGATCCCCAGCTCCCACATGGGTGCAGTTCCATTCCTAAATCAGCAACCTGGATTTTCATTTCCTTTGCTGAGGAATAATGTCCCCATCAAATGATGGGTTTGAAGGACTTCTTTTTTTCCTGGCAGAGGATCATCCAAGTACCTCTGGAAAGCAGCCAGGATGGGAACAGCTGCAAAGCAACAGGCTTTTAAAAGCTCTGTTATCCCATTTCCCTCTCCTTCCCTTGTCCCAGCTTTTCTGAGGGGTTTTTTCTCTCTTTTGTTGAATTTTGGGGAAGTGGAAGGACACTGTTTGCTTTGGGTCTTGTGGGGGTTTTTAAACCATTGAACAGATTGAATGTTGTTCCCAACAGAGGGAGCAGGGATAGAATCATAGAATGACTGGGGCTGGAAGGGACCTTCAACTCATCCAGTGCCACCCCCTGCCATGGCAGGGACGTCTTCCACTACCCCAGGGTGCTCCAAACCCTGTCCAACCCGGCCTTGGACACTTCCAGGGATGGGGCAGCCCTCACAGGGAAGGATTTCTTCCCAATATCCCATCTAAACCAACACAGGCAACACTTTTCCCTTGGTTTGTGGCACTGTAATTCCCTTTTCTTGGTGTGATGCCAGCAGAGTGTAGACTTGTCCTTAAGCCTGGCTTACACCCAATTTCCTCTGCAGATACTCCAACTAATACAGGCTTAAACCCAAGCCAAACGAGTTAATAATGAGCAGAACACCCTTCTCCCTGTAGGAACAAGGATTCTCTCCTCCACCTGCCTTTAGATTCCACACAAAGGAAGGTCTGGGATGGGATTTCAGCTCCCTCCTGCCACAATCCAAGCACAAAGCTCTGAGCAAGCTGCTCTCCCTGACCCTGCTGTGAGCAGGGGATGCTGGTGGGATGTTGGGATGATCTCCAGAGTTCCCTCCCAGTTCCTGCAATCCTGTGAAACACAGAGGCAGGAGCACTGCTGTGTGCCAAGCTCAGGAGGTTGTGGAATGTGAAAAAACATGGAGACACCACCAAATCCTCACAAGAAAACAGCAAACAATGATCCTCTAGATGAGAGAGAGCCAAGGATCTGACCGAAGTGGGATATCAGCAGGTGCCTGTGGGTGCCTGGAGGGGATCCACACCGAAAGCATCCCACATTTTAAGACAGAAGCATTTGTGGACACTTGGATTGCAGCAGTGCAAATCCTTCCCCAGACTCGGCGTCATCGCTTGTGGAATTCAGCTCTGAACTCTGATTTCCTCTGACTGCTCCAAGGATTTCTTGGAAAACTTGTAAACGGAGTTAGGGTGGTCGGTTTGATTGTTTTATGCAAAATATCTTGGTGTCAGGGGAAAATGCAGAAGGATTTTTGTTTTAGGAGGTCCAACAGTGCCTGGTAAATGAGCGCTCAGCCAGGGATTTGCTTCCTCCCACAAAACCAGGGCTATCCTCTCCATCTGCTCATGCTCCTGTCTTCCACTTGAGGACAAGAGGAAAATCTTCTTTTGGAGACTTTACGCTCCTCAGAAATTCTCTGCCCAGTGTGGAGCATCCATGAGCTCTCCTTCCCATCCCCTCCTCATGGAACTTCATGGATTAAAACTGACCCCATTTCTCACTTCCCACAGAAGCAGCCCCACAGCAAACACATTCATTTCAGCCCTGCTGGAGTCACACAGACAGCCTGCAGGAATGTGAGTGGCACTTCCTGCACTTTGGTTAAGTCACTGGATTTTGGAGGACGCTGCTCCTGAGGAGTCCTGTGGATCTTCCATCCCATTAAATCACTGACAACCGGATCAGAAATGCACAATTCCACGGGGCAGGGAGAGGGACAGAGCCCCAGCTGGCTTCTTGTGCAACACATCCCCACCAACTGTTTCCAAAGCCGCTCCAGAGCTTAAATCTCATCCCCAAAATCGCCTCGGGCAATCGCTCGCTCAGCAGTAGCTGCTCCTCGATGAGAGTAAATCCCGAATTTTTTCCCTGATCCTCCTCACCCACATCAAAGGGTGGAGCACAGGAGCTGTGCCAAGGCCTGCTGAACGCTCCCAGGGCTTACAGGGCTGAACCTGTGCTCCAGCACGGCTGGGTTCACACCGAGCTTCGGTTCCCTCATCAAAGCCGAGCGGCGCCGCCGCAGCGGGGCTGGCAGCGGGTGCTGATGGTATCACAGGCAGACACAACACGGCCCTGCAGAGGCTCTGCAGCTCAGACAGCACCCAGGCAGGGCCAGGCACCCCCGGGAGGAGCGGGCATCACACCTGGGTAAACACAACCTGTTTTCCCAGAGCCCGGCTCCCAGCGGTGACGGCACCGCAGCCCGCGGGGCTCGCCTGCTCTGCTCCCTGGCAAGCCCCTCCTGCAGGCAGTGAGCACATGGTTGGCATCTGCCACAGGGAGATATAAAAAGATCTCCCTGCGGGGTGGAGCTCGGCTCGTTGGTGATCTCATGGTTTCAGTCACGGTGACCTGCTGCACTCGATGGATGCGGCCCTGCCTCCATGCCCCTGTCAGCAGCAGCACTGCTGTCCTCAGCCAAGGAGATTGGAGTTGCCTTATCCACCCTTTCCAGGGCAAATCCCACTTGTACACAATGACAGCGAGCCCTGTCTGTCCTCCTGGCTCCCAGAGATGGGGCTGGAAACGAGACAGACACCCCTCACAGAAGGAAAAGTCCAGGCATGTGCAGAAATGGCAGGGGCAGGATGTTAAGGGGAGGCAAGGTTTTCATTCTGGTCACTTATTTACTGTAATTTCCCTCCTGTTTAGAAAGATTGAGAGGCCCAGCTGTGACCTGAAACCCTGTTTGGAAATGGATGGTCCCAACACTTGTGCAGGAATGAGAGGAGCTCAAGGAGCTCATCTACAGCTTTCTGAGGGTCTGATATGGAAGGTTTTCAGGTGTATTTTATTTTAAATCACCTTCATAGTTGTGACAGCACTGAAATCTGAAGGACCCCAGCTTTTTACAGGGCTGGGTGACATTGCCTGGTTCCTCCACCCCTGGTGGTTCCAAGGCTCACTGCGAAGGCAGGAGGACAGAGCAGGGCTCGGGATCACATGAAGTGGCCAATAAAAACCTGTGCTGTGCAATGACAGAGTGGTTTCCATGCACAGAAATCCGTAAGAAGGGTGTGGGAATGATAACTGAGCTTTCCATAAATTACTGGAAGTCAAACATTAATGAATTCCGTGTCAGGAAGATGAAAGAAGGAGCGGGTGGGATTTATTCAGCTCCACACATTTATTCAGCTCCATTATTCTCACCTCCGAAACCAGTCCAGCAGCCCTTTAATCCCTCAGCAGTTCATCTCTAAATTGTCTCTATCATTAACAACAAAGTGCTCGTTATTCCCATCGCCATCCTTTGAGGGAGCCGGGGATGGGGGTGAGGATTCCTGCGGAGAGAAGCGGCGCAGAGCAAGGGCAGGAGACACAGATTTAGGAGGTGATGTCGCTCTGGCTTGTCCCATCTATCCAGGGAAGAGGTGGACACCCCTTTCCTTCAGCGAAGACACTGCCTGAAAGACTTCCAGGCAACTTCTGAGCAGGATAAACCATCCCTGTGGTTCCTCCAGAAATCCGCACGTTTCTCTTATTAATTGTAACAAAAGGGAATCGGAGCTCCTGGCTGAACCCGCAGGGGACTTCCTCGTGTGAAGCCTCAGTGCAGACCTGGCTTGGCTGTCCCTATAATTAGCATTTGTCCCGAAATTGCCGCGATCAGCCGGCGACTCCTCCGGCCCCATTTGCATTGATGCAATCGCCTCTCGCTTCTCCACTCGCCCGAGAAATGAGGCATCCTCGAGAAAGGGAATGAGAAAGGGAATGAGGCACCCTCGGATGAATCACATCGGGGGTGAGGGGAGGGGGAAGGAAGAAAGATCTCTGCAAACACAACCTGTTTCCTCAGCGGCTGGAGGAAGAGAATTTAGCAGGTACTTAAGGTTAATGAAATAAAATCGCAGGGGATGCAATCGCTTCTAGGTTAGGATTACTCAAGACTGAAAAAATACAACAGAAAATGGCTTTCTACTACTGCCAGGCAAGGACTGCACGACTGGAGCAAAGGATTGTGTCTTATCCTTCGGGGGTCCAGCTCTGGTGTCTCATCTCCTCTGTGATCTGAAAGATCTCGAGGGAAGTGTCTCCCAGACACCCTCAAAACAGGCAAAGAGAGAGAAGGGTTTCATCCTTGAGTGCGTCTGCATCGGGCTGGGGCTCAGATTCCTGCTGAGGCGGCCAAGGACGGGCAATGTGTGGTAATTGGGAAGCATCTTCTCTCCCAGCTCCTGGGAATGTGAGCAGGGACAGTGCCCTTGCAGGCAGCAGGGTCCTGGCAGGCGGCAGTGGCAGGTCCTGGCAGGCGGCAGTGGCAGGTGGCACCGGGATGGGCGATGAGTCACCGGGGCACACACTGGTTTCTAATCTGGGTCCTGCTGTTTGTCACCTCGGAGCAGGGTCACACCTTCACGCTGCATTTCTGCCTTCCTGCCGCTCAGCCAGCCAAAGCCTTTGTGCCTCAGACAGGACTGAGGTCTTGAGGAATTACACACAAAGCCGGGAGGAACATCTGGGCACCGCCAAGTCCTCTGTGTGTGTCAGCAGCAGCACCATCTCCACCCAGGGACTGCAGAACCCAGGCAGCTGCTTTTCAGGGGTGGATATGGACACTGGACAGACATCTCCATGCTCCAAGGGCTCCTCGCACATCACTGGAGCTCCTGTCCAGATTTGGGCCATGCTTCACACCCCTAATACAGCCACGGTCCTGCCCAGGTCCCTATCCCGTGGGTTGCCACCTTCCCGTGGGAAGTCTGGAATTCCCTGGGCCACTCCTCACCTCCTCTGGGGCTATCCAAGGATAAAGCACCTCAGCAAAGTGACAGTGACAGCTCATGTTCCCTGGGGCACTGGAAACAGCACGGCCACAGCCCCAGTCAGCACGGGGACAAGTGTGGTGGACACAGCAGGAGAGGTGACAACGCTGACCTATCCCTTCCAAACCAACCACAGCTCCTGGCTGGCATCATGCACACATTTGATGCCATTTGCAGGTAAAAGCAGAATGGTTTCATGTGCTTGGGGTTGTTTTTTCCCTGCTTTTCCTGAAACTGGAGCCCCACAGCACAAGGCAGAGGGGATTGTCATTAAAAATAAACCAACATTCCCCTTCCTGGCTCTGGGAGTATGAATTAGGCTGGACACTTGTCTTGGACAACTCCCCTGGCACTGGGGTGGAGACACCCCAGGGTGATAAATAAAGAGCAAACTAAGAGCAGCAGAACTCCTGGGAGCAACACCAGTGCCAAAGCCCAGCAGCATCCCAGGTACCCAACCCCTTCCCACAGCCCTTCAGCTGGGAAAACCCCATTTCTCCTCCAACTCTTTGGGCTGGCAAAGTGGTTAAAGGTTGGGCTCGATGATCTGAGAGGTCTTTCCCAACCTCAGTGGTTCTGTGATTCCCCATTGCCACCTCCTCATCACCGAGGCCATGCCCGTGCAGGGCCAGGGGGCAGCACGGCTGTCCTGGGTTGTCTCCATACCTGTCACACACTCACCCCAAAGGCATCCACGGCTCCAGAATGACAGGAACGCCTGCTCCACGCCCTCCCAGCCGTGCCTTGGCAGACAGCAGAGCAGCTCCGAGAAGGAAGCAAAGCTACTGCTCGTTCCAGAGGCAACCATCCTCCCCACAAAGCTCCGGAGCAGACAGGGGAATGGCCAACGTGGGAGGGCAGAGGCACCGCTCAGGCTGCCTGCACTGAGCTGCAGATCCTGCACTGAAATGCAGATCCTGCTCTCACGGCATTTCCCAGCCCTGCTGCAATCCATTCCTGCCATCTCCCTCCCTTTCCAGGGGATCCAGCCTCTTGAGTTTCGCTCCTAGGACTGATTTCTCATCTCGAATTGTTTCCCCATCTTTTTACACTCTCCTTGGGCTATATTTCACTTTGCCTCTCTTATTTGGTTGCCTCCGCCTTTCCCTTTACCAATAGTCCAGAGATCCCTTCTCTTTCCATCACCAGTCAGTACTGGATTTATGACTTTCATGGCAGAGCTGATGGGAGCCTCCTTAGACAGCTGCAGTTGTCCAAATGTGTCCTGAAAGAGTTGTCCAGTTTTATCATTACCTTTGTCCTTCCAAGTTTTGAGCGCTAAATGGAATTTTTGGGCAGAGAAAGAAACCATCCCTGAATCCACTCTGAGTTTATTGCAAGCCTCTGGTGTTGTAAATGATATAGGAAAGGAAAATTCCCATCTCACTGCAGTAAAGGGAAATCCCACCCTGCAGCCCCAGGAGTGAGTCCAAGCCCAGCTGTGGTTTGCCCCTGGCACTGAGGGCTGGAGCCAGCCCAGCCTGAGACCAACCCTGAGCAGCTGCAATGGACCCAGCACCCCATCCTGGGTCCCTCCGAGGGCCAGGGGGACATTCCAGGCTGGTAGGAATTGTTCATCCTGCACTCCTGCAGAGCCTTCCATGCTTCCCTTCAAACCAACAATCCTTTCCTCCCATCCTCAATTAATTCTGTCTCTCCTGGCCACAATTTCTGTCTCTCCTGGCCAACATCCCCAAGTCCTGCCTCGAAATCACTGTCCCAGCCCTGCTGGCTCTGCCCTGGAGGCTCCTCACCCCCAGCTCTGACCTTTCCTTTTGGGAACAGCACGCTGCCCTCGCTTCCCACCATGGAAGGGGCTGGGCAGCCCTGTCCCTGTCCCTGTCCCTGTCCCTGTCCCTGTCCCTGTCTCCTCCCGGCCCTGCCAGGCTGTGTCACCACCTCCTGTGGCACCACCTGCGGCACCAGGGAGACGCCGCTGTCCCTTCCAGCCTGGCAAATGTCAGCAGGAGGGGCCGGGGCTGCAGGGGAACAGCCTGCCCATGCCCTGCTCCCGGGGAGATGTTCATCAGGGCTGGGAGCCTCTCCTGGAGCACCTTCCCTGCTATAAATAGGAGCCCCGAGGATCCCCGTTTAAGAAGGGGCTTTCTCTGCAGCAGGGAGCCCCGGAGGGACAGGGGAGCACGGAGCCAGCTCTGACTGAGCTGTGCAAATCACGTCACTGAGGGATGGCCTCGTCGTTGTGAGTCACAAACCTTCTCCCTGTGCTTGTGCTCTCCCTTTTTCCTGCCCTCTGCAGCTCCCCTCTGCCTCAGTGCTGTGCCAAAGTGATTTTTTTGTCTGTAAAGCTGAACCCCAGCTCATGAGCCTGGCTTGGCTCTCTAAAGGAGGTCACGAGCCACTCTCGTGCCAAGGCAGAGCATCAGGGCAGGGTTTGGGTTCTGCTGAGGCCTCACCACCAGGCCAGGCTGATACAGGTTTATCTCAGCATCGTTCTCTTGCACAAGGCACTGGTACTTTTCGCCTCAGAAACCACGAGCAGCAACAACAACTGATTCTCACGAGACAGAGCTCGGCTGGCAGAGGGCTGGGAATGAGGGGTGGCAGCCTGATCCCAGCCCTTCCTAAGCAGGTGAGGGAGGGAAGCTCTGAGTACTGAGAACAGATTCCCCAGTGAACTGACCCAGTTCCCCCACCCTGCTCCCCTGCAGATATTTTGGGGCTCCCACAGCTCTGCTATGTGCAGACACACTTCCTGTCACGACCAACTATCAGAAAATATGACTTCTGAGATGAAAAAAACAATTGATTTCAGGGTCAGGCAGCAAGAAACTGATTTAGGGCTGCAGTTTTTCTCAGAAAAAACTGCCTCACATTTCCACTCACATGTCCAACACAACAGGGTGGGACTTTCAGGCTCTGGAGCCCTGTAACCCCAGGGATATTTTGCACTGCTTCTGAAGACTTCTTCAAGGCTGCCTCCCAAATTGCTGTCCCATGGGACCTCCATCCAACAGCCACCAAGGAGGTCGTGTCCTGACAGGCACCATTAATCTGGTTGCAGGATGGCTTTGGGGGTGATAAGAAATGTTTTCGGCAGCGTGGCTCTTCAGCTGCAACATTTCAAGATGAAGCTGCTCCCACCCAGGGATGAACAAGCATTTCCTTCAGCCAGGGAGGAAAAAAAAAATATTAAGGAGAAGTTTTTCACACTCGCATACACTTAAGAGGAAAAAATATTTACATGACGGAAAAAGGACTTGGCAGGGCCTTGCCAGAGGCCACTTGCTGTTTATGCATTTCTCAGGCCTGGGCTGAGGCTGCAGAGCCTGAACCTCCCTGAGCCGCTGAGGGATTGTTTTTAGGGCTGGGAGATCCCCTTGCTGTGGCTTCAGTGCCTGTGGAATTGTGTTTGTGAGCCCTCAGGCTCTGCCAGTGGCCACTGTGGCTCCCCAAGGCCTTTCCTTTGGCATTCCTGGAGGACCAGAGCCAGGAGGGGCTGCTGGGATCCTCGGGGCAATCACCTCGTGCTGGGAAATCAGGACTGGCTCTGAGCACCTCTTAAGACCAACCACCATTCCAGGATGGGATGTGAAATATTCCCTGCAGGAATGTCCTGTTTTAACAGGAATAGAGAAAGATGGGTGGCAGCTGCTGCTCCCCCACACATGCTGAAGGTCTGGCTGATTTTTTCTTCCTGCAGTCAGCGATGGCTGGGGCTCTGTATCCCTGGAAAGCACAAATGATTATGATTTGGGCATCTGATGTGTTTTGGAAGTGCCTGGTGCAATCTCCCCCTGTCCGAGCTGCACAATTCCCTGCTGTTGTTTGTGCAAAGGAGAAGCCTCGCAGCACACAGTGGCCTCTGCTGCCAAGGCTTCCACCGTGGGCTTAAGTGGCACAAAGGGCACAAAATCCTTGTCATTGCAACATGCTGGGCTGGGATCCTGCTTTGCATCACACATGGTCTTTCCTCACCCCCACCTGAAGCAAGAGGGACATCAGGACAACAAGTAACAGAGGACAGGCCAGGAGATTGGGTACTTCTCCAAAGAAACACCTCCATGAGCTTTTTAATCCTAAAAAACTCCTAAGTCCTGCCACACCGTGCTGCTGGACCCCGTTCCTGCAGGACAAGTCACCCCATCACCTTCTTCCAGCCCAAATCCTGAACCCCCACAGCTGGGGAAGCTGCAGCTCCCTCGCAGTCCCAGGGGATCTGGCACTGGTGACCAGCAACAGAGGATTAAACCCTCCCAGCTGCTGGAAGTGCTGCCATGGGAGCACAGGAGCCATCCAAGGCTGCCACTGTTGCCAGTCCAAACAGAGAAGCAGGTGGGGTTTTAAACCCCTGTCTGCAAAACCTGATGGGAGAGGGGAAAAGCAGAGAGTGCTGAGCACCCACAGCCCCGTCCTCATTGCCAGGGCTCAAAGCACTGCATAAATTCATGACATTTTTGTCCACACTGTGTTTCCTCCCTGCTCCTTGAGGTGTTGGTTTTCCTTAATGAGCCCTGAAGGATTCACTGGGAAAATGATGGAAAATATGGGAGAAATGGCTTTAAGCAAGGACACTGGACTAGAGCATAAACCCCATAAATCCTCTTTGTTTAAACACAACGTCAGTCAGTAGGACCTGCAATAAATACTCCGAGTTTTGAACATACAGATCTTCATCTCTGCATTGAGCTGGCACAGCAAAGTCTTTCCATTTCCCTGTTTGTGTACAGATCTACATTGCTGGGCACAGATAATGGACACACACACAGATATCTATGTATGCACTTGTGCAAAAACGACCTTACCAAGGACAGGAAACAAGGAAATCTTTCCCAGTCCTCTCACTCTGGCACTGGCAACATCGTACAGAAATTCTGCTGGATGCTCCTTTCCATAGGGAAAATAGGAAAACTGAGATTTCATGCATGAAGGAGCAGCAAATCCAGTTTTTTCATGTGAAAGTTTTGAAAAGCTCGGTGCCCCCTTAAATACTGTGCTTGATTCGGCACCTTTACCCACGGCAATTCCAGCTGCCGGATCCAGGGGGATCGGGGTTGTGTCCTGCTCTTACAACACTCCAGGAGAGAGAACCTCCTTCCAAGCTGTGGAAACTCCAGTTTCCAGCTCTGTCTGGACCCAGGCTGTGTCCCTAAAACCCCAGCTGAGCTGGCTGGGCTTTGTTTGTGCCAGGCAAACTCGAGGGTACGACAGGGAGAGGTTGTTCCGCTGGTTGCCCGTGCCACCAGCTGTAGGAACAGCATCTCCTAGGAGCCAGTGCTGCTGGGATATTCCTGCCCCGCTCTGGAATAGGACAAAAAGCACCTCCAGGCCGCTGTGGGGGCAGCTGGTGCCCCACAGAAATGTGTTGATGAGAGGGTGTGGCCAAGTGAGAGCATCCTCACAGGCCGGGCTGTGTTCATTGCAAAATGCTCTCTTTGCCCCCAGCAGGGGGGATGAGTGCTCGTGTTTGCTTTCAGAAGAGCTGCAATAAAAGTGTAACAAGGGGGGAAATGCTGGGGCTGCTGGGTTGGAGTCTCAGAGAGAACCAGGCTTTCACACTGGAAGAGATTTTTGCACAGGGAGGAGCTGCCGAGGTGGCCGTGGAGCTGAGAAACCAAGCAGAGTGTGACAGCAGCGACGGAAGGAACACTCATCTTGCGAAACACCCATCTCAGGGAGCCTGGAGTGGCACTGCCTGTCTGCTGAGAACAACAGCCAGGCCAGGCCAGCTTTTCTCAAGAGCCTGTGCTGCCCTGAACCTGCAGAACCGCTCTGGGTCCCGCTCCCATTGCAGAGCTGAGGAGTTACCAAACAGTGGGGTCAGCCAAGGGGCTGCCCCAGCGCTGGGAGCCTCTGCACAGGCAGCTGGGGAGGGCAACACGGGGGGAACGCTGCGACAAGAGCAGCAGCCCCTTCCCCGGGTCCCCTTTCAGCCCAGGGACACCGCCAGGCACTGCCCGGTCAGGAAACCTCGGCTTCCCTGCTGCTTTTAGGGTGGCACTTTGACAGAGAGCAGAGAAGGGAACAGGCAGGGCAGGCCATGCTCCCTCCTGCCAGAGGAATGAACGTGCTCATAAAGCCATCTCCTTAGGAAATGGATTTATCTCCCAGGGAAAATAAACACCGGGCTGGCAAAGGGAGGGACAGAGCCCTTGCCTCACTCTGGGGGGGCGGTTTGAGACTCCGGGCAGCAGGAACTGGAATTAAAGGTGCAGGAGCCAGCAGGGGAGAAAACAAGGCTGGCAGGACAGAGAGTTTTGTCTGGAATTCAGGGAAAAAACGAGAGTCTAGGACCTTCGGAAAAGGGGCAGGAAACTCAGGCCAACAAGGATGCAGGGAGGTGATGCAGGGAGAAAAGTTAGAGGCACCAAAGCTCAGCTAGAATTTAACCTGGCAGGAAACCTCAAGCTTGGAGTCTGGGTGTTGAAGAACTGATTTGTTTCCTCTAAGGCAATATTAAATAGAAACTATGCTGTTCTGGAATCAACAGAGAGAAATATTGGAGAAAAAAATATTCTGGCACCAAAGCCAAACCTTTCCATGGTTGGAAAGGAAAAGCTTTGTCCTGCTAAAATATTTTATATTAAAAAGATAGTTTTAGAGACACATTAAAAAATGGAGCACTGAAATCAGGAGTCGCTGCTTAAATTGGATTTTAGGATTTTACACTGGCAGAGAGTTGGCTCAGCTTAAACACATCTGACAAAACACACAGTGGTGATTTCATCCGGGGGAAATCAGTGACAAATATTAAATTCTTCCTACAAACAGAGCAGGCCAAAGCAAATGCTGTGCTGCTGGCTTGTACCCCGTGCCACTGCCACAGAGGTGGGGACACGGAGGGGACACAACCCCCAGGTGCTGGTGTGCGCCTGTGCAACGCCCAGGGCACTGAGCTTTGCAGTACTGAGGTCATTTGTCCAGTACAAACAGCCCAAAATTCCCTGTCCCTTCCACATCCACATGCTCTGGATGATGGAGTGCTTCTGCAAATAATCACTTGCTCAACTCAGCTTTGGCTACCCACAGCCACAATATCTGAAGTAAGAAGAGGCAGCCAAAAAACCAGAGCGATTATTTGGACAACAAATCCTGCTTCACGAGTGCTACTGAAATGCAAATAGTTAATCACAGTGAAAATACAAACCACAACAGAGCCGTGGGCATGGGAATTCTCTGTGCCAGAGGGTCCTACCTCAAACTGGTGAGAATTTGAACCTCCTGGGGGCTGGCCTGATCCCATCACTGCGGGACACCTCGTCCCTCTGTGCCCTTGCTACCCTCAAACCCACGGCGCCCTGGGCATTGCAGAGGAGAAGTGACTGGCAAGAACCAAAATACAGGAGATAAAACAAGGCAGGAGATATTGATCTCTGCAATCAAAGGTTAATTCTCATTTCCCCTAATGCTATTTAATAATCACAGCCTGCACTGAGCTAAATTGCATCTGCTGTGAGTACCTACACTGAGTGTGCACCTACACCGAGTGTGCACCTACACCGAGGGTTTTACCCTGAGGGGTGTGAGGGCTCGAGGAGTTTGTCCCCACACCTCGCAGCAGCGGAGAGCAGCAGCCATGACACCCACCCTCCCTGCTCCCTGCCCACCCGGGGGGATGCCCCTCCTGCCCTGTCGGCACCGGAGCTCGGGGCAGCTCCTGAGAGCAGCCGGGAGAGCCGAGGCCACACGGGGACTGCCGGGAGGTGTCGGTAACCCAAAACCCCGCTCCACCCCCATCCCAGCACAGCCCCCCCGAGACGGGGCACGGCGCTGCCCCAAAGCCCCTCTGCCTCCTCCTGCATCAGGACTCAGCTCCGGGCTGCTCACCCACCACCCACCACCCACCCAGCGACCCCCACACCCCAAACTGACCACGGCACGGCCCCAGCGACAACGCCACCAACACCCCCGTGGAAATGCGGGGGCTCCCGAGCATCCCCCGGGACACCGCGGTCCCCGGAGCACCGGCAGCTCCCGGGAGCGGCTTTTCCTGCACCTTTCCCGAGTATTCCTGAAAGAACCCCGCACTTGCACATCCTCCCGGCCGCGGGTCCAGCCTGTGGCACCGGGGTGCGTCCCCAGCCCAAATCGCCGCTCCCCTCCAGCCAGGGAGTGTCCTGTCCCCGGAGAGCCAGCCCTGTCCTGCCCGGGACACCTGGCAGAGCCGGGCACACGGGGCAAAAACCCCTCCGCACCCACCGCGAGCGACCTGCAGCCGTCCCGCGGTCGGAGCTGCGCTTCCAAGGTGCCATGGAAAATCCAAACCTCCTCCCCTCCCACCTCCCTGGGCTCGCTGTCATCCGAGCCCGGGAGTTAAACAAACCGGGCGCTTTACAAGCTTTTGGTTGGCCGCAAAGCGCTGGGCTGCGATTGCCGCCGCGTGTCACCCGACTTCCCAGTGCCACATTCCTAAGCCCCACAGTCACGGGCTCACATTCTAGGCAAACGCTCCCTTTATTTGTATTATTTATTTTTTTTTTCTGCAGAAAGTCCCGTAGCACTCGGCAAAACAAAACCCCGCCAAGCGTTCGCAGTTCCTGGGCGGGGATCAAACTGTGCCAGTGCCGGCAGCAGCCCCGAGCCTGCCCCGCCGAGCCGCGCTCAGCCCCGCTCGCTGCATCCCCTCCCCGCCGTTTGTCGCACGATGCCACCTCCGCACAGTCCCCTGGGCTGGACAATCCCCCCGCCCCAGGTGTCCTGCTACCCCCACGGCCGCCAGCTGGCTTGTGAGAAAGGCACCGGGAGCAGCCCCGCGGAGCTGCCACCGGTGCAGGGGGGGATCCAGCCCCGCTCCCAGCTCCCGGCAAGGTCATGCGGTAGTTCAGTCCCGGCCACGGCCGGGAAGTCCCTCCAGGGACGAGCATTCTGCACAGCCTCGCATCCCCCACCCCGCTAAAGGACCCCCGGGCCGTGCCCCGAACAGGGGGATGCTGCCGGCAGCCCCTCCGCCCTGCCCGGGGCCGGCCCCGCTTTGCAGAGAGTTGGAGTTTGGGGTTTCCTGCAGCCATTAGGTTTCAGGCGCTCTCTAGAAGAGAATCACTGTTGTTATTAAAGGAGCTCGATTTTCCTTGGAAAAGCTCCTCTGTACAACCCCCGCGTGCCGCGCCGGAGCCCCCAGCCCCCTCCCCGCCGGGCACAGTACCTTTGCCGTGCAAAAAGTCCTCGGGGTGAGGGAAGGAGCCCTGCTCGCAGAGCAAGTCGCAGGCTTTATCCGAGGCCAGGGGGTAGCCGTTGTCCTCCTCGTTGAAGTCGCTCCTGCCGTTGCTGTTGGAGTAGCCGTTCGCGTACATCTTCAGGGCGGACCTGCGCAGGCACAGCAGCTCCTGGAAGGCGTACCTGAAGTCGGGGCTCCGGCAGTAGATCAGGGGGTTGAAGGCAGAGTTGACGTAGCCCAGCCAGTTCAGGAGGATGTACACGTACTTGGGAATGATGTTGTCCTGGATGACGTGCACGATGTTGACGATGAAGAAGGGCAGCCAGCACAGCGTGAAGGTGCCCATGATGATGCCCAGGGTTTTGAGGGCCTTGTGCTCCTTCAAGAAGAACTTGGAGGAGCGGCGGTGCCCGGCTCCCCCTTTCTGCTCCTGCTCCTTGTTCTGGGTGTGAAACCTCCCCTCGCTCCTGTCTATCTTCCGCAGCTGCTTCTTGGCCACCTGGAAGACCCTGGCGTACACGAAGACCATGACGACGAGGGGCAGGTAGAAGGAGATGATGGAGGAGGCGATGGCGTAGGCTTGGTTGGTGAAAAAGTCACAGCACATCTCGTTCTCGTAGCACCGGATGGCGTCCTCGTGGTCTGCCCGGTACCAGTGCATCTGGATGGGCAGGAAGGAGGTCAGGGCCGAGACCACCCACACCACCAGGATGACCACGCGCGCCTTGCCCTTGGTCAGCAGGCTCTGGTACTTGAACGGGGAGGTGATGGCGAAGTACCGGTCCACGGCGATGACGCACAGGGTCTCGATGCTGGCCGTGACGCACAGCACGTCCAGAGAGGTCCAGAACTCGCACCAGAAGTTCCCGAACTTCCACATCTCCATGATGATGTGGCAGGCCCCGAAGGGCACCACGGCCAGCCCCATGACCAGGTCGGCGCAGGCCAGCGAGGTGATGAAGTAGTTGGTGACAGTCTGCAGGCGCTGGAAGCGGGCGATGGCCGTGATCACCAGCACGTTGCCGAAGACGATGGCCAGCACGATCACCGACATGAGGATGCCCATGCCCACCACCCACACGTCCCGCGACACCGTGGGGTCAGCTGCGCTCTGGTTGGCGCTGGCGTTGCCGCCGGGCAGCTCTGTCCCCGCCGCGGCCATGGCCCGGCGACAGCCCCGGGG
>VZRS01000483.1:262484-327793 GCA_013398055.1 Ifrita kowaldi | reverse complement strand
TGCCCCCCACCCCACCCCCTGCTCGCGGTGTTCTCCTGTCCCCCGCCCCAGGGTGACCCTGTGCTTTCCGCGCACTGCCGTGTCCCCGTGCCCTCTGCCTGCAGTGCCCCACGTGCACTCCCTGTGTCACAAATGTCCCTGTGTCACAAATGTCCCCACGCTCCCTGCCCGGAGTGTCCCCACCTCACCCACGCCCTCTGTGGGCTCCCTGGGTGTCACCAGGACACCCTGAGGACTCTGCGGCTCCTGGCACTGGAGAACCCCTGGCAGCCCATCCTCGTTGGTGACACCTCGTGACAGGATGTCACAGGTCCCCATCCCTGTCAGTCCCCAGCTCGGTGCTGTTGCTGCACTCCGGTTGTGGGGTGCATCCAAGTGCAGGAACCACAGAAACCTCAGAGCTGGTCAAGTATAGAGACCCCCCTCACTCCTGGGAGCACTGACCAGGCAGGGAGTGACCACGGGCCACTGTGGCCGGCCATGCTGCAGCCAGGCACTATCAAATATTTCCCTCCAAAACAAACAAATTTGCTAAATAAGGGCGAAGGAATCCTGAAAAGTTCCTTTTAGCCTGACAGGAGATAACGCTGCCTCTGGAGTTTCATTTCTGCCATCCCTCTGAACCAACAATGCTCTCCCAGAGACACATCTCACTCTGCTGGCTCCGGGGCTTTCAGAGGTGACAGCTGAAAGCTGTGCTTCTAAAACTTCCCTGTGCCACAAAAAGGGGGAAAACAAAGAATCGTTTCTGCCCAGATTACCCCAATGCCACAGCAGCAGCTGCAGGTCGGTCCCAGGTTGGATGCAGCACTTTGGCCCTCCCATGGCACAGGCAGTGCCAGACTCCTGCCTCTGTTGGCAATTAAACACTTATCAACGTCGAATCTTATCTGAAACTCATCAGCTCTTGGGATCTGATGGGTTTGCACGATTCTGCCTCATTTTTCCTGCAGTACTGCGGTGCCGAGGGCCAGGTGCCAGGGCCAGGTTTCCCATTTTTCGCTGTCTCTGCCCCACTGTCCCCACACCACAGCCCGCTGGGTGTCCATGTCTGGCTGTGCTGGGAATATTTATAGAGAAGGGGGGAAGTTTTGTGGTTTAAAGCAGAGGGGCAGATGCGGTACTGGAATCAGGAAATGACATTAAAGGCAGTTTCAGTGGTATGAAGTGTCTGTCTCAGCAGGGACCTCCCGGAACCGGTGGCTTCCCTGCTCTTTCCACACTCCCCCTCTGCCTCCCCACACCTCAGAGGTTTAAAAACGAAGAGATATGAACAGAAGATCCAGAAGTCACCCCCTCCCACTGCAGACACCTGGGAAAGCAGGGGCGCTGGGAGGAGCTAGTGACCTGAGCTAATTACCTGGAGCTTCCCCTGCCCAGAAGATAAATAAGATAAACGGGGCCATCACTCCCTGCACTCACACCCAGGTACAGCTGGGACCTGCTGGGTTCGGTTTGTGGCACCGAGGCTTTCACAGACATCACCCCGGCAGGGCTGTGGCCCACAGGGGCTCAGAGAGCCCTGGCTGGGTGCAATATCCATTCCCACCCTCTGCCCCAGGCCAGCAGCGTTCATCTTGCAGGAAAAACACGGCCAAAAGCCTCTGGAAGAGCAGGGGCACGGAGGAGATGCAGTAGTGGGAGCATAGTGCAGAACCAGAAGGAAAAGCAGAAGGTGTGGGAACTACACCTTTGCTCAACTCCCTGTTCCCCCTTTTTTTGTAAGAGCTGGTGTGACAGCTCTAGGAGGCACCTGAGGTGTCAGGTAGTGACCAGGTGAGTTTGCTGGGCTCTTTCTGAGTATTCTGACACCAAATCCAAGCACTCCAAAAGAGTTAAGTCCCCAATCCTAATAAACGTACAGCTGTTCATCCTACAGAAGTTCAGCCTTGCGGGAAGCACTGGGCCCTGCCAGGAGGAGAAGCAGATTTGGGGATGTGGTGGGAAACCCCAGCTCTGAGAGAGACTAAGCCGAGTTCTCTGCTTTGCAACAAGTGTTTTACCCAGGAATCCCTGTCTCTGGCAATCCCTCTCCAGAGGCTGCTGCAGGACTCTGGAAATCTATGGCCCAGGGTGCAGGGATGAGCCAGCCCCGTTTACAGCTCGATATTTTGTCCTTGTTGTGCTCTGCTCGAAGAAACCTCAGCCTGGGCTTTGGTTAAGAGGCCGTGCTGGAGGAAGCAGAGCAAGGCTGATTTTTGTTCCTTGATTTTCTCCTTCGATTTCCTCTTTGGCAATCTTTGTTCACCTTTTAGATGTGGCAGGATGGGCCCATGGCTTGAGCTGAATTTTGCCTTTGACTACACAGCTGCGGTCCTCACTGAGTGGGACAAGTGACCACAGGTTCCACAAAAAAAGGCAGGAATTTGCCTCACATGAAAATAAATTCCATCACCCCAAGTCTGACTTGCTCTTGAGGTTTGCATGACTTTACCTGTGCTTTTGAGTAATTATTAGATGTCCAGCAGCTTCAAGGCTTCTTCTTTGAATAAATACAACACCAAACCTCAGAGATGTTATGAACACAGTTCAGTTTGAATTTTTTTTTGGGAGAGGGGGAACCCCAAAATGCCTCCTTCTGGGTTTCTTCAGCTTGGAAGGTGTCAAAACCAGACACATCTCATTTGTTTCATGCCCCACTGGTGCTTTGTCATCACGCTGATCTTTTCCCTTTTCATAATTGGATGTGTGCTCCCTCCTCGCTGAGTGACATTTGAAGAGCAGCCGGTGGGATCAATGTGAAAGCAGGGCTGGGAGAGAGAAATAATCACTTTTATCAGCCCAACTGACATTAATTGGAATAAACAGCCGGCCTTTGGGGCATGGAAGACTTTCCTGAGGACTGTGAGGGGCTGGATGCTGGCAGCTCCTTAAACCCTGCCTGCCCAGATGTTTATCACGAACACTCTGGAGTTAAGCAGCCTGCCCAGATCAGGCCCTTGGCAAGCGCTCGGAAGTGGCAATCCTCAATAAAAACAGCGTTTGGCGGCAGAGGAATTTGTGAAATTCCTTGTAGGGAAGTGGTGTCGCCGCGGGGAGGGTGTGAGGAGGCAGCAGCGGGATGCGGAGAGCGGGGAGGGATCGCTCCTCCTCCGGCTGCCGGCTCACGCCAGCCCCTGCTGCCCATCCCGAGCCACACCGGGCACCCTTTGGACAACCTGGCAGTTGGGATTCCCTCTGTTTCCCCTCTTTTTCCTGCTGCATTCCTCTGGATGTGCCGGCTGTGGCCGTCAGGAGGGACTGGGACACTTCGTGTGGGTCACCTGTGCCTTTCTCTGGGGACGTAACTGCAGCCTTCCAGTACCCGAGGGAATAATGGCCATGGATACAGGAGATATTCCATGGAAACAGCACAGCCCTCTCCACCTCTCCATCCAGGAGGGCCTGCTGTGCCCCCAAGGTGAGTTCTGGAGCTGAGGACACAGGTTCTGTAAGCAAGGAGGGCAGATCTCCACCTCACTCCTAATTTTAGAAGGCTGCTGCATGAGCTTGTAGGAAAAGGAACTCCGTGTGCCGGAATGTGTGCCCAGTTCTGCCGAGTCCAAGAGGAAATTTGGTTTTTCCTGAGAGCTTTCTTATCAAATCTGCCTCGTATCAAACCCAAAATAGCTGAGTGGCTGCTGAGCTTTGCCTCAGCTGCGAGGGGATGGATTGTGGAGGAATTGCTGCAGGGTGGGATGGCCGTGGTGGGTGCTGCAGGGATGTTCTTCCTCTGGGGCAAACGCAAGAGGGTTGAATTTGGTTTAATCACCTTTTCCTGCTGGATCCCACGGACCTTTGCAGTCGTTGTGCCCATGATTTTCTGTTTTCCCTCAAGGAAGCACAAGCAGCAATTCCTTATTCCTCCAGGCGTGTTAAGAGGGCATCCACTGCTGTCTGTCAGTTCTTTTGGAGCAACTCACAAGAGAGTCCTAAAAGGTTTGGTTTTCTCTGTGGCTACAATGTAAAAGGTCCCATCCTTTCCCTAAAAAGCTTGCTGGAAAAAGAAAATCACAGTTCAAAAGGGGCTTAGGTTACTCCCAGGCTTGTCTCAACTCTGCCTGGCTGAACCATCAGTCTTCCCATTTTACACAGGCACTGGGCTGTTCCAGTGGGAATTGTCACAGGGGTTTTGCTCTGAGCGTGGAAGTGAAGTGAACGGATGCCCTAAAAGAAAGTCACTGGCTGAGTTCTGCAAGATTTGGGGGACAGGAGGATCCTTTAAAAGTGAATGGGTTTGAGAAAAACCATCACACTGAGAATCCTGGACACAGCCACTCCCAGACCATGCAAAGATTGTTGTTTAATTGGTTACCGTCATCTCATTTGCTTAATTAGGGACCGAGTCTGGTCGCAAGAAGGGTGGGAAGCACGAAGGTGTCCGAGTGGGGTGTCCAAGAGGCAGAATTCCCTCTCCACCCTTCCACCGCTCGCTCCCTCTCAGCCTGGCCGTGATGTGAACCCTGTTTGAGTCATTCCAGGGGAATTCCGCAGCCCATTCCCAGCCCCTATCGCACATCCCACCTTTGATATTCCGTCCTCATTTTCTCATTCATGAACTGGCGCTGAAGGCAGAGCAGCCCCTGGAAGCGAAAGGCACCACCCGGGCTCTTTCCCCACCTCAGTCCCTCTGGAGTGTCAGACAAACCCAGTTTAAACTCCTCAAACAAACCCAGTTTAAACTCCTTAAACAAACCCAGTTTAACTCTTTAAACAAACCCAGTTTAACTCCTTAAACAATGCCAGTAATTGCTTTTAGATCGGCAATTGTGTGCGGCATCCACCTCGGAGATGGTATCTAGGACGGGGCTTTGTGTGGTACCGGGATTTAATGGCACAATAGATTACATCTCTGGCGATGGTTTTTATTTGCTGGCGGTGGTAATTGGGCGATTTTAATCTGGCCTTGATTTTATGCTAATTTTTTTTTGGATGTTGCCAGCCCGGAGGGAAATGGTGTAAGGCTGCCTCGTGCTAAAATTAGCCCCGGCAAGCTCAAATTCGCCCCTTCCGCCGGCTCCCGGCAGAATATTTGGGATAAAAAATAGCTCCAAGTCCGACCAGAGAACCTGCAATTCCTACCTCTCCTACTCCACTATTCACCTTTTCCATGGAGGCACAGACTCAACGTTTTTAGAACCTTGAATCCTCCAGAATTCCGCCCCATTTCCCAGAAAACAGGAATGTTCTCCCTCAGTTCACTGGAAAGTATCAAAGGCTCAGCTTTTTGCCTTAAAAAGTCCCTCCTGGTGCCTGTCTGAGGGCGGTTTGATTGCACCCCTGGAGATGTTGCTGCAGAAGAGAAATTCTCCAGGAACCAACCTCTGTGCCTGCAATTTTCTCTCGGAGTCACCCGTGTCCAGCTCTGAGTCCATGGGGACCACGAGAAATCCCTGAGAGAAGTTTTCTCCGCTGACATTTCCAGTTCCAGGAATATTTCCCCCTCCTCAAAATATCTCTTCCCTCCTGCAGCTGAGCTGCTCCCCAGGGCAGGGCAGGGCAGAAGGCCAGGCCAGGTAAACCGAGATAAAAACGAAGATTTGAATGTTTGAGATGAGCACATCACAGTGCTGGCTGCCTGCCTTCTCCCCGGAATGAAAGAAATTCCTGCAACCTTCCTGCTGTGCCCGTAAATATTCCCGCAGGGAATCGAGCCCTGCCCGGCCATTGATTCCCCACTTCAAAGGTCGAAGCCATTTGGTTTCATAATCACTTGTGGAACCCTCTGGTGGAAGTGGGAAGCAGGGAAAGGTGTCCCGGAGGAGCAAGGAGGGAGATGCTGCATTGCCCAAACGCTGGGCGGGATGCAAACGTGGGTCTGGGTTGGGATTTTAGGAGGGGAAAAGGCAGAAATGCCACTGAGCTCTCGTGGGGATGAATTCTTCCCTCCAGGCCGCTGCAGTTTCATCCATGAGGCTCCTGGCAGCCCACCTGGCTTCTCTCCTGAGATTCCCATTCTCCTGAAATTGCTTCCTGAGGGCCTGGCTGAGGTTAAAAGGCCGTGGGGGATTTTACAGGCACAGGGAGGTGTGGGACAGATCCAGTGTCTGATGTCGGGCAGTGCATCCCAGACTTCTCAACTGGAAAAGAGCCTTGTCCCTGTCTGGATTTAGAGCTGCAGGGTGGCTGTAGCCGATTTCACAGGAAGGTTTGCATTCCCTTTCCCTGGAAATCTCAGCTCATTCCTATGGCATGAATTAAGGCAGCTGCCGAGTTCAAGTGGGTGCAGTTTGAAAAGGGAAAATCCTGCACAAAGCCCAGAATAAATAATTATGGATAAAGCCAGATGAAAAGTAATTATAGGGCTTTAAATAAGCTAAACTAAAATAAACAGCACCCCTCATCTTTACCTGCTGGCAGCTTGAGTCCAGCTTTCCCAGCCATGGATGTGGATGGTTTCTTGGAGCAGGTGAAGGAGCTTGGAGTGGCTGCATCTCTCTGGAATGTGGTGCCAAGAGAAACAACCTCCTCCTCCAGAGCAAGAGTGGGACAGGCAGGCTGTGGGTCTGGCCTCAGCACTGTCATCACCAGCCAAGTCAGCCATGCTTTCCTTTCCCCCAAAGATTTAAAGCTCATTAATTACCCAGTCCTCACAGTCTGGGTTATTGTTGTTATAAATGAAGTCAGCAGCTTTGGTGGGAGATGTGGGAGACCCCAGTTCACAGGAATTTCGCTGTGGGGGGAGGAATTCCAGAGTCTGGCCCAGCCCTGAGACACCCAGCCCTCAGCTCTTCGTTGCTTCTCTGGAGATAAAATCTTTCCAAATTTGTGCAGGGCCTGGAGCTGGGGCATTCAAATCCTGCCAGTGCCACAGGGGAGGGCAAGAAAATATTCCTACCTGGAGCCTTCTGTGAGACACCATCAGAACGGGGTAGGAACTTGGTGATGAACCCTCCAACACCATCAGAACAGGGCAGGAACTTGGTTATGAGCCCTCCAACAACCACAGGGAACAGCTCTGGAGTGCAGGAGGGCTCTGGGATCCAGGCCATGTGCACCTGGGTGTCCCTTTCACAGGAAATGTTCCTTTAATCCCCATGTTCCTGCTCCTGAGCTGCCAGCAGTGGCATCAGAGATGTTAAGGATGCAGAGCCAGGGAGCTGGGAGAGCCCTGGGGCAGGGAAAGGCCTGGAAGGCACCACTGCCATCCTTTCTGCAGGAGAGGAACAGGGAACATCCTGGGGCTCTCTGCTTTAGGCAGGAGGTTCCCTGAATATTCTGGATTTTCCTGGTTCATTCATCTACTTCTTCACATTTTAATTCCTTTAGGTCAGCAAATCTGTGCCTGCCTGCACCCAAGGTCACAAACCACACCTCTGCACCTGCTCCCTGCACCTCTCTGTGCTCCAGGCTCGGAATAGTTGGGAGATCTTGATTAAAACCCCTTTTGTTCCTATAGTTCAGGACAGCAGAGGACTAAAAAGAGCAGCCTAAAGGGCCTTTCTTGGAAGAAGACACAAGATTTAAGAAAATCAGGAATCCTCCTAAGGGCGAACATTTGTTTTATTAAAGTAGAGCTGCAGGGACTGGATCTGAAGGGACAAATGGGATGAGTGAGGGTGTTGAGCACCACAGGCTGGAGGAGCTGCTGTGGGTGTTAATGAACCTCCTCTGTTCCCCAAGGAAAACCTCTGTGCCTGGACATGACTCACAACTGATGGTGGGAAGGAAAATTTTAATGCCCTGTGGAAGATTTTTTTATTATCCCTGCAGTGCTTCAGGAGAGAAGGGAAAATTTGCCTTAGAGTGGACCAGAGATGCAGTGAGTCCCTTTCAGAGCCTTGCCGACAACAGGAATATCGTAATTAACTTTAAAACATGTTAATGGGGTAGGAAAAACAAGGAGGAAAGAAATAAAATGGCTGCTGCAAATGTTTTCACCTATTTCCAAGAGAGGAGCAGCTCTTTCCTTATTGTTTTGGAAGGAATTTCTCCCTCTCAGATTAAAGGTTCATTTTCCAGCACACTGGGATGGGATGTGTGAGCTCACAGAGAGGGAATTCTGGGGATAAATGTTCCCATGGATGCAGGCAGAGGAAAAGGTGGAATGAGAGGGAAGAAGCAATGTGCAATTAGAGGGAATTTTTATCTAATAATTAATTTGTCAGTGCTCAGGCAGCACCTGTAATTATAAGACATTCCAGCTTCTGTTTGCCTGCTCCAGAGCTCCTGTTCTTGGTATTCCACGAGGATGAACCTTGTGCTCTCCCTGCCTTGGAAAGGTGATTCCTCTGGGATCCTGTTACAGCTTCCTGTCAGGCAGCAGGAGAAGATGGCTCTGCAGCCACTCTCCAAGGGATATCCCTAAAATCCTCCATCCCAGCGGAGCTGGGCTTGGCTCCATGTTCAGAACAATTCCGCAGGGTAGAAATCCAACTCATCCTCTTGGATTTCCATCCTGCGCTCTATCACTTTACCGTGATTTATGGAATCCCCCCTGATGAGGGGGATTTGTAGAGTCCTGGCCAGAAAGTTGAAAAGATGAGAGGAGTCTTCAGATTCTTTGCTTCCAGATCGTTGTTTTATTAAGTCTTATCAGAGGAGCAGAGTGCTGGACACAGCACCCAGCAAAGAATGCAGAAGAAAGCCCCTGTTATCAAGATTACCCAGCCCTTTTAAAGGCAAATCACCAAATGAAAGCTTAAAACGAAACATATTTTCGCTTTTCTACCAATGTTCAGTAAATCACCCTCTTGTGTGCACAGGAACTGCGGGATTTTTCATCCAATCACCCTGAATTACTTTTACTGCAGAATATGGAGCAGTAGAAGAAGAAGAAGGAGGCCTGGAGAACAACAACAATCCTCCATTTTGAAGTTTTTATCTATTTACTACATTAACAAACCCAAAATCTCTAATTTTTTCACCCTGTGACAATCTTGTGAACTACCCTATCACCTCGTTCACACCAGTGTAGATTCAAATTCTCCCCAGAGGGTTGGTAATTTTCTCCATGGACGAAGGTCAAAACCAGTGTTGTCCAGGATGGTAGAACCCTTCAAAACAGGCAGAGAATTATTCTCTGCACTTTGGGTTCCCACACGTTCCATCCTCAGGGCATGGAACACGCTGCCCTGAGGAATGATTGGGCCATCAGCTGGCACTGCTCCAAGCCGGGAATTGTCTTCATATCTGACCATGTAGGGTAGGAAGGTCGAGAGTCCCAAAGTGTTTTAATAAGAAAACAACATGAAATCCATATCCTGCATCCAGGGAAGGGGAATCCTTATCCTGCATCCAGGGAAGGTTTGCATTTGTGAGCACTGAAAGGAGCTTGCGGCTGTAATTTCTCCTTGCATTTTAAATCCTACATTTCAGAGTTGTAGCTCGGAGAACTCCTGGAAATCCTAACTGGGCTCTGAGCTTGCAGGTAATGAGGAAAACTGTGCATTAAAAAATGCATGGAAAGGACCTTTTGGATGTGTCTCTGCTTTTCCTAAGGACACAAAGCACTTAATGTGAAAGAAAAACAAAACTCATTTATGATAGGGGTGATATCTCTTCTTGTTTGCCACAAGAAAAGCACAACTGAATGGGTTTCTAAGGGCCAAGAGGAATATTTCATAATCTGAAAGGTAAATCCGTAAAAACTGGGGATTTCCTACTTTAGACACAAAAGTTAGACTGAAGGACTAACATAAATCTATTCCATATGGAAAAACAGGTTTGTTTTCTGTATAAAGGCAAGATTTAGAAGGCATTTACTGATTCCTGGTTATGATAAGACTGACAGATAAATATTTTTAGTGCTGAACTCCTCTATCCAAAACTCAATTAAAAGCAGGATTCCTGAAAAAAAACCCCATGGAAAAATAGACTTTTCCTCCTGTTCCAGGTGTGCAGAACAACTGGGAAAAGTTCCCACACCATCCATGGAGGTAAAAGTTTGGTCACCTGTATAAAAACCTCCTTGGGATCCTTCTTTATGTTCCTGCTTTCTGCTGGGAGGTGTTTTCTGGAATTCTCTTTTTCCTTTCCAATGGAAGGCTGATCAGAAGGAGAGGAAGACAAGACTTGGTAATGCTTCAGATGATAAGAAAATAAATTGTCAGTCCAGTGTCAAGGACCTTTACACATCCTGCTCTTCCAGACTAAGGAAAGGTGGGATCAGGGTTATTAAAGCTGAAACCACGAGGAGTTTTTGGAAGTTTTCCCCTCATTTGGTGGTGCCATCTGGGAATATGAGTGGAATTACAAACTCCTCGTGCAGGATGGATGTTCTACTGATGGTACAGGACACCATCCATGGTTTATTCCCCTTTTTCCACGTCTCCTCCATCCTGAACATCTTAAATTCATCTGGAGACGCTTGGAACGTGCAGGAAACTCCGGGATTTGTACAGCACATTTGGCCGAGACCCTGGACAGCATCGGCCTCATCCCAGGATTTCTGTGAGCTTCCCAGCCTGGTGCAGAAAGGCTGAAGATTCTTTCTGACGTAAACAGAGCCTCTCGCCACGGAAAGAAAACCAAAGGGAATTTCTGGCACAATCCAGAGTGAGACATAATTTTGTGATGACCTCTCCCAGCTCGATCCCTTTGCTTGGCACCAGGTTCAGGGTCTGACACGTGAATTTAAATTTCTGTCTATCTACAGGACTTGGAAGACTGAAGGCCTCTCAAGGTCCTCACTGCTCCCTGCAGAAGCAGAGGAACAGAATCGATACAATTTTTTTTAACCAAGAGAAGAGGAAATATGGGAAGATTATGCCCAGGGACCCGCAGGAAATCAGCAGCAGAGCAATTCCCATTTCCCAGATTCTCTCTGTGTGCCCTGAAAGGTTTCTCCCACTGCCACAGGACCTGGAGCAGTGAGGAAGTCCCATCCCACTCCAACCTCTTCCAGCTGCAGCTCTGCCCTGTTGGTTCACTTGTTTTCCCAGGAAATAAAACTCTGGAATTCAGCAGCAGCCTGGCAGCAGTTGCCCTTTAATGCCAAGCAGAGCTCCCTCAGCAGCACACGAGAGCTTTGCTGGGATTTCCATTTATTTTCTCCAACTTCATCCAGAGTGAAGCCAACTGGATGGGGCAGGAAGGACCTCCTGGCATCTTGGAGTCATCTGGAAGGAAGCAGCAGCAGGAGAGTCCTTAGGAGCAGTTGCTCCTAAGGGGAATTTGTCTCCTCTGGTGTCAGAGGGAGGGTTGGGAAAGCCTCGGCAAACAGGGATTTGTTTGTCTTGGAAGAACCTCAGGGAAGCACAGGGGAAGTTGGAAGTGAGGGGTGGAAGTGACCCCGTGCAGCTTTTTGCCTGAGCCCTGTGGAAGCTCTCATTCCTCCAGCTTCCCTGGATCTCTCTGAACAAACCCTGTGCTGAAATGCCAAGTCCTGGCTCTATCCTGTTACATTTATCAGAGCACCGAGCGTGTTCCCTGCTGAAGGAACGATGGAATTCCACCAAAACCAGAGCACAGTCAGGCACAGCGATGCTACTCCGGCGTTTATCTGTGTGTTTTGTGTGCTCACTTTGACTTCTTCAGACAGGGACAACAAAATTGTCTTAAAAAGTCCTTAAAGTGCTCCCAAACCTTCAGAGGGTCAGAAATGTGCATCAAACCTGGTCTGGAAGGAGGAAACATCATAGAGAAACTTGAGGAAGTTTGCAAAACTTTGGGATACGGGGTTTGGAATATCGTAACCCTCATCCACGGTGTGAAATCTGTTCTTCAAGTGGCTCCTGTTGGCTTGACCTTCTCTAGGGAGCTTTTCCTGCCAGGAGCCATCCCAGTTTGTACCCAGAAGAGCAGAAATCCAGCCCTGGAATGTCCCTGGAGGGCTCTGCAGCTCCAGGCAGGCACAGAGAGGCTCTGACACCTCCCTGAGCCCTGGCCCAGCCTTATCAGCCTCTTGTCCCAGATGACTCAAAGGAAATACCAGCAGGCTTTGAAGCTCTGAACCAGGCAGGGAAGCGCTGCCAGCTCGGCATCGCTCCAATCCCAGCAGGAAAAGAGCAGGAACACAGCACCATGCCCAGGGAAAGGCTTTTCCAGGCATTATCCCGGGCATTTGTGTTTGTTTGCTGCTCTCAGAGCAGGCCAGCAGGATCTGGCCGTGTTTTCTGGGATTCCAGGTTTTTCCACGGCCTGCTGACGTCAGGAATCCATCATGGCATGGTCTGATTCCACAGGGAAACCTCCATCAATTCATCATCCCAGCCTCCTGCCTTATCAACACCCTGGCCAGGTGGGAACACTGGATCAGGGGAACGGTTGGGAGTGGATTGTTTAAGAGTGGGGTCACTGCTGGGAACAGACCCAGAACACTTCACTGCCACGTTCCCACTTGTGTGCCTGGAGATAAAGTGCTTTGGAAAAGTCAGGAAGAAATTCCTTCACATCTTTAAAGCAGAAACTTCTGTAGATCCTGGAGACCAAGTAATGCAGCAACGAAGCAGAATTTTTAAAACGTTTCTTAATTTCAAATGGGTTTGGGCAATATCCAGTGGGTTTTGGCATTGAAAGAATGAGCAGAAAGTCCATGCAAATAAAATTCATCCTGGCAGAATTTTTTGGATGAGATCCCAATTAGAACTCGTTAATTACAATCAGAATATGACATTTGTGCGTGTTGGCATTAAATGATGCCAAGGCCATGTCACCATGTGTGCGCTGTCAGGCTGATATTCATGACCAGACCTGGACGCCCACACCAGAAACGTTTGGATTCACGGCCCAAACCTGCAAATTCCCATCACTTCCTGGGTGTTTTCCCACTAGCCACAGCATCGCCAGCATTGCAACACCTGGAATATTAATTGCCTCTTGCTCGTGGTGAGCAGAGCAGAGTTCACTGGAGTGTGGTGGGAATCGTCCCTGGATAATTGTCCAAGCCCTGTGCCTGCCTCACACTCCCTCCCCAGGGAGCCTCTCTCCTCACTGCTGAGTTGTGTTCCCAATTTCCAGCATTGGGAAATTCACATTATGGTGTAAATCAGCCCTGCAGTGACACCTCTGCGTGGGGCATTTCTCAGTCAGCCTTTAGCACTGCTCCGAAGTCACCACAGGAATTTCAACATCCCACAGGCAGCGGGATTCCGCAGGCTGGGAAGGAAATTCCATTCAGGAAAGCTTCCCGCTCCAGGATCTCAAAACAATACCAGAAATCTTTCAGGACCCCAGAATTATTGAGGCTGGAATCCAGGATCATCCAGTCCAATCTGCGCCTGATCCCCATCTTGTCATCAGCCCAGAGTGCGACATCCGGTTTTCCATGGTCACAAAGAAGCTGTGATGTGGGACACAGCAAGGAAAACAAGGATGGGCTGAATTTGCAGGGAATTTCCCTGCCAGTGGGGTCTGAGACAGTGGGAACTCCTGGCAAACTTCAGGAACCAGCCCAGATTTGCAGAGCAGCCCTGTGTTCATCAGGGATGGCAGCACAGATCTGGAAGTGCTGCTTATCTCTTGATATCAAACTCCGGATCAACTCAACTCCCTGTGCCAGGAGTTTATGACCAATTCTGGGATTCCCTTCCCCTGGAGCTCAGAATTCCACAAGTTTTGTTGGGACTCCACCTCTTTTCCTATTCCCATGGCACAGGGGATGTTGAGAAAGGAATGGCAAGTGGAAATCAGCTCCATCTGAGCTGGAAAACACCAGAGCACCCGTCCCAGGCAGGCAGCAGCTTCCCAGACAGGCAATTCCAGGGATCGAGCTGGCACTGGCCACAGGAGTAAATGAATCAGAAAATGATTGCACCTTCCAGGGCGGACAATAAAGATAAAATCAGGATTTGAGGTTGTTTGGCTTTTTGTGAACTTCAGGAGAAGGAAGGGTTCGAGGCAAACATGTTCAATCAGTGTTGGAGATCTTTCCGTGGCTGTTTTATGGGACCAAAGGTCTGTGCCTGACCAGGAGTTTCAAGGAATGAAGGATTTCTGTGGCGAAGGCTGAGTGGAAATTTAGCTGTGTTTTATGGACTTGAACATCATTTTTGTTTTTAAAACAACTGTGACAAGAACAGAGGCTCCGATGGAAGCAGCTCAGGCCTGGGCTGTTGCCAGGTCCGTGGTGGATTCTGAGTGTTTGACTCAGGGTTGAACAGCTCAGGAAATCTCTCGTTTCAAGCTTGTTCCACAGCCCTGAGCTGCTCCCACTTAGAAATTATTTCCTGACATTCAGTGACACTTTCCTTCAATTAGTCATTCCATTTCTCTTAACTATCCCCCTAATTGCTTTCCTTTCCTCGCTGGTGTGTGACCGTCCCTCTGTTTGCAGTGTCCCATTAGTCACCACCTAATTTGTGCCACTTCCATTTCCCTTCATGTGTCAGCAGCTCGAACCTTCCCATTTATTTCCATTTATTCCCAATTATTGTGTTTCTCTGGCCTTCTTCTCACTGGTGTCTCCAAAGACTTACAGAACCTTCCAGTGCCTGCTCTGTCTCTTATCCCACTGTCAGCACAGGCTCAGTGGCACCCAAAAGTGGCACTTCCCAGAATTCCACAATCATTTAGGTTGGAAAAGATCTCCAAGCCCATCGAGTCCAGCCTGTGCCCCATCCCCACCTTGTCCCCAGCCCAGAGCACTCAGTGCCACCTCCAGCCCTTCCTTGGACACCTCCAGGGATGGGCACTCCAACCCTCCCTGGGCAGCCCCTGCCAAGGCCTGAGCACCCTTTCCATGGGGAAATTCCTGCTGATGTCCACCCTGAGCCTCCCCTGGCCCAGCCTGAGGCCGTTCCCGCTCCTCCTGTCCCCGTTCCTGGGAGCAGAGCCCGACCCCCCCCCGGCTGCCCCCTCCTGTCAGGGAGTTGTGCAGAGCCACAAGGTCCCCCCTGAGCCTCCTTTGCTCCAGGCTGTTGTGCTCTCCCATAGCCTTGGATAAAAACATCACAGGTGCTCCCAAGATCATTCCCATGCTCTATTTTGGGTAAAAAATGAGAGCAGTTGGTCTGGTTGATGAAAGACGAGGATGACACCTCAGCTGGACAGTTTTGCTTCCAGCCTTTTGCACGGCACTGCAGGGAAGTGAGGTGTGATGGTTTCCAAAGGGATCCCGCCTGGCTCAGTCACTCCCAGCTGGTTCTCACAGGTCCCAGTCACAGAATCAGCTCCTGCTGCCCTGGAGTCATTCGCTGGAGCTGATCTCAGCTAATCCCCAAACCCAGCTCCACCCAGATACCAGTGCACAGCCTTTTCTCTGTGCTCACACAGGGACTGGTTTCTGCCAGCCTGGATGTAGCTTGGAGAGTCCTTGCTCTTGCTTTTGATGTTCCACGTGTGAGGCCTTGAGAACACAAGGATTTCACCCTGGCAGCTGGCAAAGAGATGCCACTGCTGGGGGGATTTGCATAAATAAGAACCCGTTGCCAGTCCGGGCACCAGACACACCCAGCCTCTCTTGGGGGACATCAGGAACCCAAACTCCCTTCTGGAGCTGGTTTTTCACCTGGGTGAGGCACCTGATGAGTGTTCCAGGCAGTGTTTTTCCATGGTCATCCTTTCCCAGGCTCCCTCCATCACCTCTTGCACCCACCCCACTCCTGTTTTGCCATGTTTTCCCTCTATCCCATAATCATTTCCCTCTAAAGCCCAGTTCCATTTACAGACACGTGTCCTTGTCCCAGGAATATTTAGCCAAGATCTCTGCAACCTTTTCCTCTGAGAAGATGCTGCTTCAGAAACATTCACCCGCTTTTTTCTTCTTGCCACTCCCCCCCCGAGCTCTGCCTTCCTTCCTCACTGAGCAAAGTGTGCAAGTGCAGCCACCACATGTGAAAAAACACAGATTCCCACGAAGAAAATTACCTTTATTCCCTCCACTCCACCCAGATCTGCACCGTGGGCAAAGCTGCAGGAGAACAGAGGTGTGAAAGAGAGGTAGGAAGCACATGGGCAAATAAATTCCTTGGCTGTTGCTCATATTCTGCTCCTTTAGATTTTATTTTTTTAAAAAAATCACCTCCAAAGCGTGTGAAAGAGGGAGTGTTCCCATCAGAGCAGCAGTGCTGCAGAGTGTTCTCACATTTATTCACACCTCTGAGTCATGAGCAACCCAAGCACGGGCTGGGCTCATTTCAGGGCTGATTTCAGGGGTTGCCGCCTCCCCTGGAGAAGCTGCACCTCAGACTGGCAGGGCTGAGAGTCAGAGCCTGGACCCCAACTCCACACCCCACTGCTCTGGGGGATAAGTTGGGGTCAGAGGAGGCTGCACTCCGGGCTGGGCTTTCAGCACCTTCACAGCCCTTTTTTTGGACACCAAGAACTCGATATACATTTATTTTGTGATGCCCAAAGCTGCACAGAGCAGGAGGCAGAGTCAGCCCCACGCTGCCACAGCACTTGGGGTGACACAACCCCGGCTGCAGGTGATGAATCACAGCACAAGAGGAGGCTCCATCAACCCCACAGCCCCAAACCACACCAAGGTGGACGTGGAGCTGGGAGCAGCCACATCTTCCACTGCTCCCACAGCCCAAAGTGATGATTTTGGAGACCCAAGGCACAAGGACAAGTCACAGCATCCCAACAAGTTGCTGCTCATCATCTGGGTGTTGACATCCCACATGTGGCAAACGGCAGGGCCGTGGCAAGAAGCGCTGCCTTCGCCTCTGCTGGGCTCCTCTGCTGGCTGGTTCCTGGAATCCCAGAATCCCAAGATGGTTTGGGTTGGAAGGGTCCTTAAAGGTCAGCTCCTTCCAGCCCCCACCACAGGCACCTTCCACTGGAGCAGGCTGCCTGAAAACCCCTCAGCACTCAGTTCCTGAGTGCTGCTCTGCAGGCACACATTTTAACAAAATTAATAAGTGATGCCACCATTTATGAACTTTTCATAGCAGTTTTCCATGTGAGTCCCCTTGAGACTCCTGGGAATAATGGCAGCAGTTTAATTTTACTCATTAGCGAACATGAGTCAGACTTATATATTTTTTTTTAAATATTTACCAAACTCTGGACTCCCAATTACTCTGTCAACAAACCCCTTCTGCAAGAGCAGCTTTCCAACTGTTCCCCTCCAAACAATTCTTCCCTAAGTTCAGCTCCAGGCTGGCTGTGAGGTGGCGTTTTCTGGGATGCCTCAGCAGCCTGGAAACTTGGAATTTTCATGAGTTCGGGTGCTAAATGCTAACATCGAGGTGATGCAGAAGACAAATGTCACCTAGGTCAGCTTTTAACGTGGTCTGATGTCCCTAAGATGTGTTTGGAGACACAGCTCCGACTCTTGCTCCTCTCTCTTGTCTCTCAGGTGCTCGATTTGACACAGGTTTAGAGCAGAACAAGATAAAGCAGCTTTTCCCCTCTTCATTCCAGCCCTG
Source organism: Ifrita kowaldi (assembly GCA_013398055.1). Classification (NCBI taxonomy): domain Eukaryota; kingdom Metazoa; phylum Chordata; class Aves; order Passeriformes; family Cinclosomatidae; genus Ifrita; species Ifrita kowaldi. Next base: position 310,559 of record VZRS01000483.1, on the reverse strand, counting down.
GCTCCTGGCCCGAACAGCAACAACCGGCCCGGGCGTGGCACGGAGCTTTGAAGTCCCGAACGAATCCCGATGACTTTGTTTTGTTTCCTTTCGTGCTCTTGGTGGCTTGCCTGGCGTCTTCCTGGGGCGAGCGCGGTGCCCTTCACCCCGCAGGGCTGGAGAGCAGCCCACATTCCCTGGGAATGGGATGGATCCCTGGGCTGCTCTTCAGCCAACTCCCTCCAATCTGCTGCATTCACAGCCTTTGGCTGCTGCCGTTCCCAAATCCGTGCTGGCTATGGCAGTGTCCAAGGGGATTTGGGGTGAGGTGCCTCATTTCTCCCTCTGTTTCTCCAGGCTGTCCCTTCCTTGGCTCTTGCTCTTCCATTGAGGAATTGTGGGCAGCAAGCCTCTTTAAATCTGGCGGAAGCACCGCTGGCACCAGGCTCTTCCCAGAGCTTCCCAAGGAAAGAAAATTCAGAATGCCAGGAAGGGAAGAAAAAGCCCCATGAAAAGTGCAAGGTTTGTGGGGGGCTGTGCCAGGGGCTGTGCCAGGAGCACACAAAGAGTCTCAGTTTCTCCACAGGGATGTTCCTTTCCAGGCAGCTCCCCTTGGTGCCAGGACACCTCTGTTCCCTATTCAGGAAGTGCTGGTTGGAATCCCAGGACTTGGAGCCATCAGAACTTGCCCAGAAGTTACAAATGAGGGCATGTCCCTGAATAAACAGCCCTTTTCCAGGGGTTTTTTCCTGCAGTTGGATATTATCCCTATGGTTGGTGCTCCCAGACATCCTCCAAAAGCTTGGGGCTGCTCCAAGCAGGAGGGGGAACATCAAAACAGCCGAATATCCCTACAGGAAATGTGTCTTCATCCATCTGTTTTCATCCAGTACATCCATGACCCAAAGTGGGTCATGTGACAGAGCCAAAATGTGACAGATTTTCCTGATTTCAGGTCTCCACCTTCATCCCTGTGCTGAGTGCAGAACGATGCAGGACACTGGGAACGTGAGCTCTGCCCCTGCAGGCTCTGCAAGCACCTGAGCGGGGGCTATTGAAAACCTTTTAATTTTTTCCTGCAGAATTTATGTAACCTGACCCACAGTTTTCCCTGCCAACAATTCCCAGTGGCTCTGGGAATTAGGGGAGGGATATGGCACCCTGATCCTTTGGGATCTGCCTCTCCAGGCTGTGATTCCATTTACAAACCTCAGCTGTGGCACAGCATCCTCTGCTCCTGCCCTGCCTCGGCACTGGATGGGATTCAGGTCCCTGGGACACCTCGGGAGCAATTCCTGTTTGGCAGGGCTGGGGGGCAGAGCTGCTTCCAGAACATCCCGGACGTCACCGCTCTGCCGGGGGCTGGCAGTGCCAGGAGGGAGAACGGGGAACGGACACTCTGAATCACTGCAAAAAGGGACAAAACACCACTTTTGGCAAGCAGGGCATAACGGAAACTTGATTTTTAAAAATATTTGCTGGAGGTTTAGGCCGTGTTGTTGCAGTTTTGATGAAGGGATCCAGGCACAAATTGGGTGTCTCACAGAAAAGTCAATTAACACTCACTAAAGGCGATGTTATCCCAAAGCCCCTTGGGAAATGACTTTGTTTATCCAATATTAAATAATAACACATGGGCTATCCAGCTCAGGAGCCTGCAGCCAGCTCATTATCCCCTCAAGGAGAAGTTAATATTCCTCTCTCCCCTTTTCCTGATGGGAATAGTGAAGCAAAGTGAGGGGAAATGACTTGCTTGGTGTTATCCAATTGCCGTGCCCTAGTTCCCTGTGTCCTGGGAAGAGCCGAGGATAAGTGACCTGAAAAGCAATGCAAAAGGAGGCTCAAACCTTCAGCTTCACCATTTTTTTAAACACAAATCATCCAGAGATAACCAGAGCTCATATTTGATATCTATATTTCCACTGGGAATTGTTGGCAGGGAAAATCGTGGGACAGGTTACAGAAACTCTGCAGGAAAAAAAATGTAAATTAATTCAATAGCCCCAACTTGGGTGCTTTGAGAGCCTGCAGGGGCAGAGTTCACATTCCCAGTGTCCTGCATCATGCTGCACTCAGCAGAGGGATGAAGGTGGAGACGTGAAATCAGGAAAATCTGTCGCATTTTTCACCATAAAAGTCGTGTTTCTGTAAGAAATCCTCGAGGTTTAACAACCATGTCAAAATCTGAGGAGAAACACTGGGTTTCAGAGTTTTAACCTGAGCAAAGAAGGGTTTCCCCCCCCAAAAATCCCTTTCCATGGGATCCCTATCAGTCCATAACAGTGGAGATGAGCAGGACACAGAGTTTTGTGAATAACACAAACTTTTGCCCATGAAAACTCTAATTTAGGGGAGAGGGGGGAATGTTGGGTGCTCCTGGGTGCTGGGAAAATCCTGGGGAACTTCCAAAGAGCAGCTGAGGTGCCTCCATCCTTCTTTTCCCCTCAGCAGGAGAGGAGCAGAGATTGCTCCTCGATGGTGCCTTGGCTTTGTTGCTCCCTATTTTCATTTCTTCCTTGTGCTGCTTTTCCCACTGAAGTCCCATTTTCCAGCTCCTTGAAATCCTCCCGATACCTTCCCGGAGAATGGTGGGAAAGGTTGAGTCTTCCTGTTTACAAGCAAAGAAAAATTCCTTCCTGGCCAGCCCCTGTTCCACCTCCTGGGCAGTGCAATTAACATTCCTAATTGTTTTTCCAGGCAGAAGTGTAAAGACAACATTTTTCCCACTGCTGCAGGCATGAAAGGCAGGATGCAGAAGATGAAAACATGTTTGGAATTCCTCCACTGCTTCAAGCATCAATCCTCCATCTCTGTGTACATCACCATGTGCAGGGGCACTTTGTCCCACTGTTTCCAGGCTTTTTCCCTGATCCTATTAATGGAGCAGAGACAAAGAAATAAATTGACAGCTGCCCCTTCTTCCAGGGAAAAAAACGGAGCTGGTGATGGATGCAGCTTGTTCTGGCAGCCCCATCCCACAAAGCTTCTCCCAATTTCCACTCCCAGCCTAGAAAAAAGATCCTCATGAAGGAGTTTTGTGGCTGGTTGCTTTCCCTTGGCTCTCCCTGAGCATCCAAAGGAGCCATCCATGAGTTTGGCATCTGTTTCTCTACTCTGCGAAATGCCACAGGTGTTGGAGAGGGCTGAACATGCCAAACTCCGTGGAGAATGTGCAGCTTCTGTGCAAAATCCTCCTGCAGAGCTCTGCCAAACCATCCCAATCCTGTCCTTCTGTCCCAGGCTCATCCCTGCCCGTGCCCAGACCCCTCTGTGGAAGGGCTGATGATGATGAACAGGCACAAAAGCCAATTTGGCAACAATTTCCTGAAATTGCAGTGCTCCCTAACAGCAGCAGAGCCTCCTGATGCTATCACCTGTGTCTGCCGAGGGTGAATTCAGTGTCAGAGGTTCTCCCTGTGCATCCTGGGCTGCCCCAGGACTCTCTGAAGTCAAACAAACTCAGAGGTGCCAAGGTTTTGCCTGCAGGCACAGTTTCCATGTAAAACAGGAGGTCCATGGATGCACCGGAGATGTGGGGCTGGATTCCTTCCCTGCAGCACTCGTGCTTGAAAAGGTGTCCCTGGATCCTCTGGGATTTTGTTATCCTGGGCTATAAACAACTGGGAGATGAAAGCATTTGGGGATGTAATGGGAGTGAGGGTCAGTTATTGTCTGACACACACAGTGCTGTTATCTCCCAGTTTATCCCATAAAATGCTTCCAAGGGAAACCAGCTTCCAGTGGGAAAGGTGGCTCAGTACTTTTATTTTTAGCTCCTCTCTGTTTTCTGGAGTACCCACTCAGAGACACCTCATCTGTTGAGAGAACTGAGCAGAATCTGAATTCCATCCCCCTCTGGTCACATCTGCCCTGGGGTCTTTTCCTTCCAGTGCAATCCCTGAATTATTTCCAAGAATTCTGCACCGGGCTCAGCCACCCATTTTCCTTTGCTAGCCAGCTCTCTGCTGATCAAACAATCCACTGTGGCTCACAGGGATTTTTATTTATTTTTTAAATAAATGGAATGGTGATGAAGGAATAGGAAGAGTTTCAACACCACCACACCCTCCCACACTGCAAAAATCAAACTCCCAGCAAAGGCAGGGCTGGATATCAGCTGCCCAAATTGAGGGATGGTCAGGATTGGGCTGTTTCTTCCCCAAAAATGGGAGAAAGGGAATAAGCAGAACTCGGGATTTAGCGGAGGTGGGCTGGCTGTTCCCACTGGGTTGGGACAGAGCAGGAAGAGCTGTTGCTGTGCTCTGTCCCCACATCACTGCTGGGAACAGCCAGTTTGGTTTTCCAAACTCAACCAGGGCTCCTTCCCCCTCCTAGGAAGCTGCTGAATAAGGTCCCTGCCTCTTGAGGAGGATTACATCCAAAATTATTTCCTTTTTCTAAAGAAAAAAACATCATTTATGAGGGCAAATTAAGGACTAATTCCCCTAAATTGGGATGTGAAGAGCAGAGTGTTCCGAGTCCCACGGATCCCAGAGATGAGCAGCAGCCTGTTAAGGTGTCATCGCAATATCCACACAAACTGAGCTCTCCACATTGGCAACAGAAACAGCTTTAAAAGTCTCCTTTTTTTGGCTGAAAATGAATCTCTTGGGAAGAATAACTAACTTTGGAAAGATTTGCTTTGGTTCTCATAAGAGGGAAGGAGTTTTAGGCCTGGTTTGGGATGCTCCCGGTGATGCTCAGGCTCTCCAGCCCCTCTCTGTGAGGTGGCTCTGGAGGAGTGAGGATGCACAGCCCCTGCTCAGGTCCCTTCCAGCACTGGATGTCCCCTGGAAAAAGGGCTGGATGTCAGGAATGCTGGACGAGTGCTCCAAAGCCTCCCCCGCGCTGCAGAATTCCCGGCCGTGGCATCGGAGGGAATGTGATTGATGTTTGCAGGGGGACAAGCGGCAGGCACAGCCTTTTAACTGGTTCTGAAGCCTCGGTGATTAAGAACAGATTAGGGAATCCCTCTCCGGGGACCCCGTGCCGGAGATGTCCAAGCAGCACAAATGGGCTTGGATGGAGGCGTTAATTAGTGATTTACACCCTGTTCCTCCCGGGGACAGCCCGGGAATCAGAGCGAGAGGATGGGGACAAAGCCTGGCTCGCAGGAGCCGCAGCCGGAGCCAGAAAACCCCGCCTGAGCTGCGCCGGGAGGGCTCCGGTCCAACCCTGCCTCGCTCCACGGGCTTCCTCTCCTGGAAAAACTGTGGAGCCAATTTGCCACCTTCAGCCTCTGGAAACGCTCAGTGCCCTCAGCAAACCTTTGAGAGTTTCCCCTTCGAAGCAATAATGGCATCACCAGTATTTGTTGCTTCATTTATTTTGATGCAGCTGAGGTTTGTTGTAGTGATGCCCCAAAATAACCATAATTAAAGGGTTCCACCAGCGCCTTTCCCAAGCATTTTCCAGCAGTCGGGCAGCCCAAATCCAGGTGTAGAACATTTTATTGCTGCCTGGAACAGGCCATAAAAGTTCCCTGAGCAGCACCACTCCTCCTGGGGCAGGAGGTGCTGCCAGGGCTGCCGAGGTCATTCCAGGCAGCGGCAGGAGCAGCAAAGTGTGGATACTCCCCACCCTCTGTGGCAGCCGGGGACTTTTAGAAGCATTGAAAACTTGTGAAGAACGACGCTTCGCAGCGTAAAATTTTTAACGATTTATTAACAAAGGGGAAAAAAAAAAAAACCAACAACAATTGGGATGCCCACGATACAAACACGCAGCGCTGGGTGTACCTTTATACCCTCAGAGAGTGAAGGAGGGAGCACAGATACACTTATCCCCTCACGGGCCTGAGGCTCCCGGCCCGCCCCTATCTCCGCCCACTCAGTGGCGAAATCGGGCGGGAACTCATCTTGACTGGCGTCCCCCTCAGCCGTCGTCGGCCATTTTGTCCATAACCCTTCATGTTAGAATTTCACGATAATTGAACGTTATTAACTGTTTAATAATGGCAAGAACCTCTGTTCACTGTGACCAGGACATTACAGCGATAGTTGGAACTGTCAGGGAAATTAATCCACAAACACCAGAGGTTTATGTCCAACAAGGAGACAGAGGAGTCCTGTTACTTCATTCGAATAAAGGGAGAGGCCATGGTGCATTTCACCTGGGGTCTCTCAAATTTTTGGAGGATGCAGCCTCCTATTTATCTTAATTTCCCGACCGCATTTCCCTCTCTCTTTCCCCACTGGCTTAGGTACTCGAGAGGTACAGACTTCTGGGAACTCCTAATACCTAAGACTCTCTTCTAATGTATAACCCCCCCTTTATTTTAATTCTTATGGAATTTATGGTTCTTCCCATTGTTTCTCTCATCTCTCAATATCCAATTTCATTTATCAGCAGACCTACAGTTTGTTTGGAGAGACAAATCTCTTTCCATTCATCAATCAGTGGAACCCTTCTCATTGTTTCTTTTTATCTCTCAGTGCTAATTTATCAACCAGCAGGCCCAGAGCTTGTTTGTAAAGACAAGTCTCTCATTCCTTTCAAAACATTGTAACATACACTCTAATTTAACTATAACTCATTAAATGTAACCGGAGCAATTAACTGCTCACCTCATTAACACACAATGATAACACATAACAAGAAACTTGAACAATTAACACCAACTTTTTAACATAATTTATATATACGAATGACCTTATTTCCGTAAACCCTCATAAAGCTAATTACGAAAGCCAACTTCATAAATCCAGTTTATAACAAAATTCTTTTAAAATACAATTTTATGGGGGAGGAAGGGAGATAGTCTTGGTGAGAAACTCCTGGTGAGAGCACACTGTGAACTGCCTGATGTGACACACAGGATTCCCATAGGGAAGAGCCCACAAGATCCCCCAGGGAAGAGCCCACAGGGTTCCCACAGGGAAGAGCCCTCTGCTTGGCCAGTTTTACATTTTCCTTGCTCTGCTTGCCTTGGGAATGCCAGCAGGATTTGTTTCGGCCTTTTTCTACTTAGCTGTGTCATTTTTCTCCTGCACTTATTGGCAGGCCGTGGTCATGTCACGGCTTCTTTTAAACCCCGAGGGAGCTGCACTGGGAGCCTTGGTGGGCTCCACAAACAATTCCGCCCCTCAAAGCAGAGGTAGATCCACATTTGCCTTCTCCAAATGCTCAGATCACCAGGACTGGCCAAATCTGGGCTCCTCTCTCCTGCCAGTGCCAGGGTTTGAACCACATCCCACATTTTATGTGTCTGAGTGTCTCCATCATTGCTTCATGTCCTGTTTGGGGACAGGCACAGCTTCCCCCCAGCCCTGAAGCAGGACAATGGCCCATGTCACCATGGCCTGACCTGCTGGGCAGATGGAGGTGTCAGCTGGCTCCCTCCTGCCCCAAAACATTGACTTTTTCGCCGCTCCCCTTCCCAAATTCCTCCTCAGCCACAGTTTCCACAGCCAGGCAAACAAACCTTGCGCTGGGATATCGTCCAACACAAAGATGAGACATTGCTTTTCTTTGACTGGTTTGTTTAAGATACAGAAACCAGTTCCACAGTGGGACTGGGCCCAGCTTGGCCCAGTTCCCATCTCCTCATAAATCACGGGCTGACTTGTGAGAGTGTTTGTGAAGCCCTGCTGCAAAAAACCATTAGCCTGGAGACATTTCTCTCTCCCACCACCTTCACCCTACTGTGGCCACTCCAGGAACCTACAGATGGTTTTTGGGGATCACCGAGTCAGGGCAGCACCACTCTGGTGCTCCAGCACCTTGAATAAAGGAGCTTTTAGCTAAGACAGGAGCTGGAGGTGCTGCCAAGTCTCCCAAATGCTCCCAGAGGTTTTGTTCCAGCCTCACTGCAGCCTCCTGGGACACCTCCCCTGTAGCAGCAGCTGTGTGACTCTTCCTGGAAGGAAGAGGGTTGGATAAACTCGTGCAGATCCCAGAGTAAAGGAAATGCAAGATTATTCCATAAGGACAGCGAGAATGTGGTCCTGACACTGTGAGATGCAACCCAGGCAAGAGATGAGCTGGAAACAAGAAGGATTGGAAGTATTCCAAGAAGTACTTGAAAGGTCCCAGCCTTTCCCTAATTTTAAATCCCTTCCCCTTCCTCTCCCAGGTGAAGGTCCCCAAGCTGCCAGCACCCGTGTCCTCTGCACAGGTTTCTGTCTGTGCAGCACTCGAGGGAAAGTTATTTTTAGGATCGTTTTTCAACAGATGATGGAAACTCTTCTGTCACTTGCACAAACAGAAAACGGTTCTGGCCAATGCCCAGACGTTTCTGGCTGCTTTTGAACTCTGTGCTCATCACCAGCCTCTGTAGCTTCAGTGTCCCTTTGAGCTGGTGGCTCCTTGGAAAGAATCAGCAGGAAAGGAGGGAATTTCACTGAAAATGAAAGTGCAGGAGAATTTCACTGAAAATGAAAGTCTCAGGGCTCTGCTGGGAAGTGCAAGACAGAAAGAGGGAAGACAGAAGGTCGAGAATCAAGAAGGATGAATATTCCCTGCATGCTCCTTCTTCAAGGAGGATGAAGATGATGATGAGGGCAGAGGAGAAGCTCTGCCACATTCCAGGAAACCTGGGCGGTATTTCTGGATCACAGACACCCTGAGCCCTGCACCAAACATGTCAGATCTGTTGGATGTGATGCAAGAACCCAGTGACGTTTGTTCTTTTCACTTTCCCCAGCGTTTATTTGCAGAGGTTTGGTCTTAGAAGTCCATTTAAGACAAGCTCATTGAGAAATTATGCTCAAGTATTTATTCACACTGATAACTTGGAGCATTTGGCTCCAAGCCTAACAGCACACTCGTTGGGAATTAATTCCGTGATAATCTTTATCAGTCTGTGGTAGACATAGCAATAAACCTCCTCTGTGGGTAGATTAATAACTGGGGAGCTGGTGAGGCATTAAATCAGCCTCGAAAAGCTGTTTATTGTGTGTGTCCTCCCCTGCAGCAAGGCTTACCCAGCCTGGGCAAAAAAACCTCTGGAAAAGAAGAGTTGGGAAGTGGGGATTTGAGGCTCCTGATGTAAAAGCAGCGTGGTCAAGGGTGGGGAGCTGAGTGTGCAGCATTCAGGGGCTCATCCCTGGAAATTAATTGGAGCAGATCCATGCGGCAGCACATGGAGAGATTTTCTTCCCTCTTCACACACCATGGACTTCCAGTGGGGACCCTAAATCCAGAATAAATGCCCGGGAACAGCCCCTGCGAACAGGCACCGATTCCAGCCACAATCCAGAGGGATCTGGTGGGAGGTGGGATTCCAGGAGAGCAGCCAGGCCTGCTGGATTTGCAGAAGGAAGGGGCTTCCCAGGCAGGTTTGGATCCCCATCCCTGGAGGTGTCCAAGGAATTCCTGGAGGTGGCACTCAGTGATCTGGGCTGGGGACAAGGTGGGCATCGAGACTTGATGATCCTGGAGGTCTTTTCCAACCTGAATAATTCTGTGATTCCATGAAAACAGCGCCAGTTGTTCATGTCTTGGTAGCTGTCGAAATTCTGGAGGTTTTTATGCTTAATTTTCCTCCTTTCCTTTAATTTTCCTGATTATTGAGAGTTTCTGAACTGTAGAAAAGAGTTCCTGGCTGGAGAAAAAAACCCCAACATTCCAGCCTCACAATATTGGTCTGGGGGCACCCAATCTTTGCAGAGCCAATCCCACCCTGAGGGACCAGCAACTCCTGCTGCCAAAAATCCACGGGAAAAGCAGCTGCTCTAGTTCCCTCTCAAACCCATGAGACCAAGAGGCTTTTCCATGAGTGTTCTCCGTGGCTGTTGACTTTATCCATCGGTTCCTCCTGCCTTGGAATTTTTTCTGGGCAAATACCAGCACTTTTAGGGCAGGATGGGAGTCAAACTGAGCCCATTCTGCTGCTCCGGAGCTCCCACTGGAGCAGGACAAGGAATGTTTCCTCCTTTTCCAAAGCAGGACACGTTGTCCTAGGGAATCAAATCCATGCTGCTGCTGCTGATCAAGCAAATTAGGAAGCCAATAATTTTAATTACTTTCCTCCCCCCGCCTTTATTTATTTAATTAATTTATTTTTCAGGACGCCAAGAACTTACACAACAATTATCAGGGACCCAGGGATGGGTTGGTTTCCTAAGGAGATTGTTTATCCTAATGATTCCCAACTTGTCAACTGGAATCAAATTCCCATGGTGAATAAAGGGGGAAATCCTGGCATCTTGGAATATTTCACCCAGCTCAAATCAGGCACTTCTGGCAATAATACCATGGGGGAAAAGCTAATTGAATGAAACTGTTGGAAAAACCAGGATTTATTGCCTGTCTCCTTTCCTTTCCAGCAACACTTGGATCAGTTATTTAGGGAAGAGGCTCATCCTTCCACAGGGCTTTGAGCTCAGTTCAGATGCACCAGGAATCAGCCCTTTTTAATGTCATAGATTTCTGATGAGACTCCTGGGATTTCTTTAAGCCTTGGGAACATTTACAGTGGAAGAAGAGGTATTGGCCCCTGATGCTTTTTGAAATCTATTTTTATCTTTTAGAACAAAACATGATATTATTAAATATAATATGAACATGATAACATTTTAAAACCAACATGAACAATACCAGCAACGCAATAATGAACTCACCAAGAGAATAATGGGAATTTTGGCAGCTTCCCCCCAGATAATTTTTCCCTAAAAAACCTGTTCAGCTTGTAGCCAACTGAATTTGTCAGCGATTTGTGGCCAGGTGGAAGCTGCACACGTTGTATCTGAGAATGTCAGCAGAAATCTTTCATTATTCCATCTATTTTTGTTGATGTTGACAACAGTTGCCATCAATTGGGCAACATTTGCTGACCACTGAACGCAGGTGCTCTTTATAGATGCACTGGAAAAGATCTGGGCTATTTCCAGAGACAATTTTTGGGCTCTCTTGGCAGATGCTGAGGGGTTTTTTTTCAATGCCATGTGCTATATATAAAATACCAAATAATTCCTGTATTATCTAAGACCTTAAATAACTCAGGCCATACATATAGATACTACATGTAATATATTATTATATGTAGGTATATGACAGGTATTATAGATAGATATTAGACATACGTATATTATATTATTATATAATATTTATTATAATCTATTATATATATTCATTCTACTCACATCTAAAAATCCCCAATTTAATGTCCCTCAACCATTTTTCAAGTCCCTGAAGGTTTTTGCCTTTCTGCCAGACCTGCTGGTGTTGAGTTGTTTTTGAAAAGATTGTTCCTTCCAACCTTTATCTTTAATAAACATCAAGAGCTATGAGGACAAATATCTGTGGCTGCGTTCTCCTTCTTGGAATCACAGAATCCCAGACTGGGTTGGGTTGGAAAAGACCTTAAAGCTTTTCCTGTTCCAACCTTTTGCCATGGGCAGGGACATCTTCCACTAGACCAGGTTGTTCCAAGCCTGTCCATCCTGGCTTTGAATATTTACAACCCAAACCATTGGATGATTCTATGATTCTATGCAAAGTTAAAAAAAATCCCTTGGAACAAGCTCATTTTTTTCCTTTTCTCCCCAAATAAAAGCACTGGAGGGATCTGCATTGCAAATGAGCGTCTCCACCTGTTAGAAATTTTATATTTTTAATTAAAATGATTGTTTTTTATTAATTATGAGAAATGTCATGTTCAGAATATTCTTGTCATAACAGGGACAAATTCCTACTTCTGGCAATGCCGTTGCTGCCCACCACCTTGTGTCCAAGGTAAAGTCAATCCCTAATTTTTGTTCCAACAACAAAACATAACTCTGAGAGCAGTCCCTGCAGGAGGTCATTCATATTCCTGGAGCATTTGCATGAGGGAAATACAAATTATCACAGCAAAGCTGTCCAATGAATTAATGTCCCTTCTCCACTTTCCCTCTGCTGCAATTTCACACTTGAGGGACAAAAATTCCCTGGGGCTCGGGAGGTTCCTCACCCTGGAGCCCAGAGGGGAATTTCTGGCAAATCAGTGTGGTGGGAAAGCTGATAATCGATGGCAAAGGGATTTGATCCTGTGGGATGGGCTGTTCCAAGGGGTCTCCTTTCCCTCTGCGGGCTCTGAGGCAGTGATGTGTTGTAATTAACTCTCACACAGTGAGTTAAGTACAACAGTCAGAGGCACAGCTCGGAGCAGAGGCCGGCAGGCAGCACCCACAGCACTGGAACTGGAGAGGATGCTCAGACCTACAGGTCTAGAGGAAAACAGGGAATTATTCTCTCGCATAAACCCTAAAATTCCAAGGAATTTTTCTCCCTTGATTATGCCAGCTGGACTTTCTACCAGCTGCAGCCTGCATTGCCCTGCATATTTTTAATTCCTGCAAGGCTCCTCTCCTCACCCACAGCCCCGAACTCTCCTGGATGGAAACAGATCCAGGAATCTGAGCAGACCCAACCCTCTGAGCAACCTCAACATCCCTGTTTAGGGCTGGGAAGCTGGAAACCCGTGGGAACTGAGTCCTTCTCACAAAGGGATTTCCTCAGCCAAAGGATGAGCACTGGAGAAGCACAAGGAGCTTTGGAGGGATGTGCTTGAGAGAGCAATCCTGATTATTAAAAGTAAATTATTTCCCTTATCGGTGTCCATTAATAGCCATGCTCATGGCATGGAAAGACTTCTGGAGATCTGATCGACCTTCCTGTGTTTCCTTTCTCTGCTGACTTTTAGTTCTGTGGCCTGAACAGGGAGATTGGGCAGGTTCACCCTCATTTCTGGTCCATCCCTTTTTTTGGCTCAAGCTTTGTGAAGACAACAAATCCAACAGTGAAATGGCTGATTAAATAACCCTATGAGATGATGTTTTTAAAAAAATTTAAAATACTTACACAACCACCCCGCTGAGATCAGTTTGAAGTGTGGGGCTGAAGCCAAAATCCCTCCTCTCTTCCCTGGGCGAGGAGTCAGTGCCACGCTGGGATGTTCAGGCAGGTGAGATCCCATCTCCTGCTGCCACACCTGGAAAGGCACCGGGCTGTGCCATGAGAGCAGGCTGCTGGCACTGCCAGGCAGTGATATCATGGTGCTGTCACCCACCACGCCCTGGAATTACACAGGGTTTTCATTCAGCTCTTTTTGGCACAAGGAAGAGAAAAACAGCTTCCTATCATCATCAGGTGTGAAGGTACAGACTCCTGGGAACATCCCAGAATCCCAGGACGGGTCAGGTTGGAGGGACCACAGTGGGTCACTGGTGCCACCTTCCTGCTCCAGCAGGGCCATCCCAACCTGTGCTGGGATTTCCTCATGGAGTGCAGGGGCTTTGTTCCCCAAAAGTTACACTATTTTCAGAAGGTCTGACCTCTGATCATTCCTCTTTCTCCCTTGTTCCCCTTGTGCTGCCAGTTTGCCACTGAAACACTTCATCAACAAGGAAGATTTTTTTTTTTCCCTCTTTATTTACAGCCCAGGAACAGAGTTCTCCGTGGCCTTTCCAACAGGGAGAGATACAATCCATCCTGGACACACATCAAAAGGATGCCAGGCTAATAAAGAGCATCACTGAGATAATAAGATTAAGGCTGACTTGTTCATGGTGTCCCTGCTGGAAACTGCTCCAGGATAGGCCTTCCATGTTCCTGGGAGCTGGGGAATTAGAGAGGAATTTTGCTGTAGCCCAAAAAGCATTGACCTGCTTGTGCAGCCCTCCCACACCCAGCACCTCACTGGGAAAGATCAGAATACTGAAGTGTTCCCTGCTCGTTTTCCCATCCCTAGACAGAAAGAGGCAGCGATCCCCAGGCCAGCGGGAACACCGTATTCATCCTGGAGAGATCCACAGGACACATTCCCAAGGGTGGGAGCTGAAACTGAGCTGGTGGGGAGGAAGAGAAGGGCACCACGTGGGTGAGAGGGACCTGTTCTCCCCCTTTGCAGGTCTGGTTTAGAATCATGGAATGGTTTGGGTTGGAAGGGACCTTAAGGATCATCTCATTTGACCCCAGCCATGGGCAGGGACACCTTCCACTGTCCCAGGCTGCTCCAAGCCCCGTCCAGCCTGGCCTTGGACACTGCCAGGGATCCAGGGGCAGCCACAGCTTCTCTGGGCACCCTGTGCCAGGGCTTCCCCACCCTCCCAGGGAACAATTCCTTCCCAATATCCCATCTAACCCTGCTCTGTCAGTGTGAACCCATTCCCCTTTGTCCTGTCCCTCCAATTCCTGATGAAGTTCCCTCTCCAGCTTCCCTGTAGCCCCTTCAGACTCTGGAAGGGGCTGTGAGGTCTCCACACAACCTTTTCCTCTCCAGGCTGAACATTCCCAGCTCTCCCAGCTCCTCCATAGGGGAGGTGCTCCAGTCCCCTCAGCAACTTTGCAGCCTCCTCTGGAATTGCTCCAGCAGTTCCATGTCCTTCTTACATTGGGAGTACCAGACCTGTGCCCAGTATTCCATATCCACTGGCAGTATCCAGCTGCACGTTATCATCAGGAAAAGCAGGACTTGCTGAGCCACCTCCATTCTCTACCTCCTGCAGCACCATTTCCAAACAACTTAAACTTCCCATGAGTTCAGTGTCCCAAGAGTTAAATGAAGTCATGGATGAGTCTGAACAACAGAGGAAAAGATTCATTTGTCCCAGGCTTTCTGTGGAATTGCTCTGGAATACACTCAGCAATTCAGGAAAAAGCAAAGTGCTCCCTTGGGGAGCGGTCTGGGAATGTGAACATCCCCTGGGAGGATGCAGACAGGCTGTGCTGTGGTTTTGGGGAGGCTGCTGGAGCCCTGGGCCGGACACAGAGTCCGGGAATGGACACTCGGGGCTGTGGCTCAGGAGCTGGGGCAGCTGGGCTGGGACTGTCCCTTGAGGGCCATGTGGGGGCTGTCCCCTGCCCCTGGCCAGCCCGGGGACGCTGGCACAGCACAGGGGAGCGTGGTGGGGCTGGCACAGTCCGGGCAGGCCCTGCAGCCCCCCAGGCCGGGCGCCTCTGGCTTGGCAGGTGACCACAGGAAGCACTGAGCTCCTGAGCTCATTTCCACCAGCCCAGGGCTTCGTTAGGAGCAAAAATAACTCGGGCAAACAGAGCCAAAGCCCTGTCATGGAGTGCCTCAGTCACTCCGGCCCTGCTCCCTCCCTTCCGCCCGGCTGCACGGCCCGCGGCTCCTCCTGCCCCGCGGTGACATTCCCAGCACCGCCTCTGGCACTGGCATCATTTATATCACCCTGCTCCTTAAAAAGCAGCCGTCACCCTCGCTAATTCCCAGGGATTCTCTTTCTCTTTTGCAAACAGTGGGGTTTTTAAAACAGAGCAGGAGGAATGCTCCTAACCCAAGTGCTGTCCCCTGGTGTTATTCCTCCTGAGATCCCTGGGGTATTTCCTACGGTCTCACTGTTTGAATAAGGAGCTTTCCCAGCCCATTTCCAAATAAAGCTTTAGGAACAGCCAATTTTTCAGCTTGGTGGGTGAACAAAGAAAGCAGAGGAAAATTAATCAGCTCAGCCCGAGCAGAGCTGCGTTTTCTCCTCTGTTGTTGTGCAAAACAGCAGTGACAAAGAAGATGAACTAGACCCAAACCAAGAGATTTATTTTGTTTGGGGAGCATTGGTTCTTCTTTTTCACTCTTTCGCTAAAATATAGGTCGTACTTCAAAAGGGAAAAACCAAGCAGTGATTCTGAAAGATGCGGCTGAGAGGTTTCTTTCAAGTTGTCAAAATAAAAAACTTCAGCACTTTTGGGGGAAGGGAAATCCCTGTGGGGCACAAACACTCACAAAACCGGACCCAAAAATGTGTAAATCATTTCCTTCTCCCACGAACAGCATTTTCCCCAAAATTTTCAATCTACTGAGGACAAAATTCCACAGATCTCCTTGGCAGCATTCCCCTGGATAAGGGATACATCTGAACAGAGGATTGATAGAAAGACAAGGAGATCCAGGGATAAAGATTCCATCCAAGAGCAAGGCATGGAAGAGCTCGTGGCAGGAAACGAGTTTCCTTCCAAGTCAGGCACTACTGAGCTCCGTGGCACAGCAAACATCCTTTGATCAGGCTCCAGGAGTCACTGATAAGGAAGGAGGGTTATTTCTCACTCCAAGTTTCTGATAAGAAATGTCCACATGCTCCCCCCAGAGGAATTAAAACACAAGAAACCCAAATCTGGCAGGGCTTAGTTCCACTCTGTTGTGCACTGGAAAAATGGAGCAATTGAGCTCAGTCTGTATCCAGCAATTTATTAAGTTCTGCATAATTAATGAGCAGTGACACGTTCCATGTGTTTTCTGAGGTGATCCCATTTCCTGGGGATGAACTCACAGCTAACTGTGCATTGCTCCTTCTTCTGGCTCACATTCAACATGAAATATTCATGGAAATACCAACTTTGCAGGGTTCTCCACCCTGAGATGATGGTTTAGAGCAGAAGGGCCCCACCACCCTCCAAGAAACCTTACAAAAAGGTGACTCAGCTCTCCAGAAGTATCAGCTCAGCTCGTGTTCCTCACTCAGGCTCAGGAAAGAACCTCTGATATCCTCAGTTCCCTCACACCCAACATTCCCAAACCTTCCTGCTTTCACAGTAACCTTCCTGATTATCTTCTGGAAGGCAGGTCTCAGGTTTTATCAGAAATCCATCAAAGCTTGGAACAGCATTTCCCAGCACACAAATTGCCTTTTTACAGCCTCACAATTCTTGCAAGCACGGCGACTCCTTGGGAGAAGTGTCTTAAGTATGATGTAGAATTTAAGGGTTTGAAAATAAATATTAGTGTGCAATGTCCTGAGAGAAAAGCCTTGGTCTGACCAGTTCCTCCAGCGAGAAGAGCAAACACATCCCCCCAAGATGTGCAAACACAATCCCCCCACGGTTCACGTGGCTCAGGTGCCACGTGTGTGCCACAGCCCCTCGTCCCTGCACTCCCTGTCTGTCCCTGCTGCTCTCCCTGCTTGGGGACATGGGCAGTGACACGCTGGCGGTGGCTTGGCCACTTCCCTCTGCTCTCACACCAAGCTGGCACCACTGTGCTCATCTCTGTCCCTGTGAGGAAAAGCAGAGGCAGCCAAGCTCCGAGTGGGAAGAAAGGGAAAATGTTGGCAAATGTTGGCCTATCCATCCTGAAGGTCACTGCTCCTGTAGGTGACACATTCCTGTCTCCTGAGGATGGCTCGGGGCAAATCCAGGAGGGTTTTCCTCTCCCACATTCCTGCTGGGATGTGCACAAGCCCCTCCATCAATGAGAAAGGGAAGCAGAGATGCCTCTTGCAGGACATTTGTCCCCAGCTGGACATGACCCCACCTCACTCATGGTGGTCGTCCCCTTGCATGGACAAGTGGCAGGGATCCCCTGCTCTGCCTGGGCTGTTTTTCCCAGCTCTCCCCCTTTTCCCAGCTCTACCCTGGAGCGTTGCACTGGGGAGAAGCTGTTTTTCAGGGGAGAAGCATAAACAGAGCTCTGAGGGACACTCAGCACTGTTTAATTGCCTGGTGCTCTTGCCTCCTTTCTTGGTCATGGTCACAAGAAAACATTTTGTTTTCAAACTTCAATAGAAAAACAAATTAATGGCTTCCTCCAGCCACGCTCTGCTGGCCAGCAAGAGCAGCTGTCACCCACAAAGGGGGAGAATTGTGACTCTGAAAAGACTGGGAATAGATCCCTGGCTTTGGAGAGATGCTGGGATCAAACAATTATTGAGGTTGGAAAAGTCCTCCAAGACCATCGAGTCCCACCTGTGCCCCATCCCCACCTTGTCCCCAGCCCAGAGCACTCAGTGCCACCTCCAGCTCTTCCTTGGACACCTCCAGGGATGGGCACTCCAAACCTCCCTGGGCAGCCCCTGCCAAGGCCTGAGCACCCTTTCCATGGGGAAATTCCTGCTGATGTCCAACCTGAGCCTCCCCTGGCCCAGCCTGAGGCCGTTCCCTCTCCTCCTGTCCCTGTTCCCTGGGAGCAGAGCCCGACTCCCCCCGGCTGCCCCCTCCTGTCAGGGAGTTGTGCAGAGCCACAAGGTCCCCCCTGAGCCTCCTTTGCTCCATCCTAAAGATCCCACTCGGTGCAGAAGGAGGGGCACACTCCAGGCAGGGCTTTTCCAGCTCTTCCCAGATATCCCCCTTCCAGCCCCTCTCCTCCAGCTGCTTCCCTGCAGTCTCTCCTGCACTGCTGGATTTCCTGGCCCATCCCTGCAGGCTGTCAGCGTTGAATGTGTTTTGTTTTGCCACCACTGACCCTCTTTTCCCTGTATCCCCTCTCTCCTGGCTCATCCTGGGAGAACAATTTCTTCCTGGCTGTTCTTGCAGCCGGGAGCTGCAGGGAGCGAACGCTGTGGACTGAGCTCCGTGCCCTGAACCTTCTCCACTGACAGATGTTCCCTGGCTGATCCCTCCTGCTCACCTCTGGGGCCAGGAGCAGCTGTCCACTCCCTCACAGCTGGGAGGGACTCCATGAAAAATGGGAAAACACTGGATCAGGAGCAGATATCTGAGCTGCTTGCAGGAGGGGAAGTTTCCTCCCCACCTGCCCGGGGCAAGAAAGAAACCAAACCTAAAAGGTGTCCCTTGAGCTGCTGGTCTGGGATTTTGGGATGTTTAACAAGTGGATGGGAAGGAGGAGCCTTGTGCAGGTCTGTGGGTGCTGGTGGGGAAGTGAGGCCAGGGCTGGATGAGGGAATAACAAAGCAGGATAGGGAGGCTGAGAGCATCCCCAGCACATGCTGAGGCTCCAGTGTGGTCACTCTGGTTCTTTAAACAGGGCTGTGTGTTCCTCTGACCCTAAAATGTGGCTGGGAACAGGACAGTGTCCCACGCGTGCATCTCATCCCTGCTCCTCTGTCCTGTGCAGGATTTCAGCTGCATGACTGGGAGAGCTTTGTCTCTGTGGTGCTCTGGAAAGGAGTGAGCTCAGCCCAGGCTCCCCAGCTTCTGCACCAGCTCCCAGAATCCATCCAGGCTCCTCCATCCCTGCCCCCATTTGCAGGATAACAAAGCCAGTGATTAACAACCCTCTGAGGATGAGCTGCTCCAGGGCAGCAAGAACTCGGAGTGCCCAGTGCCTTCAGAACCTCAGGCTGCTCAGCTGGAGGAATCTGGAGATGAAAACTGGAGATAGGGAAATGAGCTGCCAGGCCAGGGTCCAGAAGGACATCTGAGAAATCAGGGAATTCTTTTCCAAAGGCATAACTTCTTGTGTTCTCACAGCTACAAATATAGCTCCCAGAACAGGCTCTTCCCTGGCAGGGCTTGTCTATTTGGCTCATCAGAGTAGTAGCCAGGCAGAGGATAAAGATCTTTGCTATCAACCCTTTTAGCTAAGAAATGGAGCTTAAATGAACCTTTTATAGGCAAACATCTGGAGGAGGGTGGATGGAGTGGAACTGTGCTGGGAATTCAGTGCAGCACTTCAGCAGTTCCCTTTCTCTCTCCAAGCTTTCACAGGGCTCTTGCTCTTCTGCAGGGGACATCATTTACAGTTTCTCCCCTGAATTTTCCCCAAAATTTTCTGAAAAATTGCTCTGTAATAGGGCCACAAGGTTGATAAGGGGACTGGAGCACGTTCTCTATGGAGACAGGCTGAAAAAGTTGGGGATATTCAGCCTGGAGAAGAAAAGATTGTGTGGATACCCCTCAGCCTCTTCCAGTATCTGAAGGGGTTCCGAGGAGGCTGGAGAGGGACAATTCATCAGGAACTGGAGGGACAGGACAAGGGGACTGACTGCTCACTGAAAGAGGGGATATTTAGGTTGGATATGTGGTAGAAATTCTTTCCTGTGCGGTTGGGGAGGCTCTGGCAGGGTTAGGATTAACTGGACCTTTGTTGTTTGTCAAGCAATTTATCTTCCTGATTTACTTCCTAAATCCAGGAGCCAGTGGAATGTCAAGGTAGAGCCAGGTCTTGGACCAGGAAATCCTCACATCCCTCAGCTGCTCAGACCCTCTGCTGTGACATCGTGGTGCAGTNAGGCTCTTCCCTGGCAGGGCTTGTCTATTTGGCTCATCAGAGTAGTAGCCAGGCAGAGGATAAAGATCTTTGCTATCAACCCTTTTAGCTAAGAAATGGAGCTTAAATGAACCTTTTATAGGCAAACATCTGGAGGAGGGTGGATGGAGTGGAACTGTGCTGGGAATTCAGTGCAGCACTTCAGCAGTTCCCTTTCTCTCTCCAAGCTTTCACAGGGCTCTTGCTCTTCTGCAGGGGACATCATTTACAGTTTCTCCCCTGAATTTTCCCCAAAATTTTCTGAAAAATTGCTCTGTAATAGGGCCACAAGGTTGATAAGGGGACTGGAGCACGTTCTCTATGGAGACAGGCTGAAAAAGTTGGGGATATTCAGCCTGGAGAAGAAAAGATTGTGTGGATACCCCTCAGCCTCTTCCAGTATCTGAAGGGGTTCCGAGGAGGCTGGAGAGGCACAATTCAACAGGAACTGGAGGGACAGGACAAGGGGACTGACTGCTCACTGAAAGAGGGGATATTTAGGCTGGATATGTGGTAGAAATTCTTTCCTGTGAGGTTGGGGAGGCTCTGGCAGGGTTAGGATTAACTGGACCTTTGTTGTTTGTCAAGCAATTTATCTTCCTGATTTACTTCCTAAATCCAGGAGCCAGTGGAATGTCAAGGTAGAGCCAGGTCTTGGACCAGGAAATCCTCACATCCCTCAGCTGCTCAGACCCTCTGCTGTGACATCGTGGTGCAGTAAAAGCAGTGCCTGTTTATACATTTGAAATGTGCCACTGCCTGAAACATCTGAATGCAGCCTCGGAATTGCATTTCTCCCCTCGTTTATCTGTTTTCCCTTTAAACATCCCATGCATGAAACCCCCTCAGACTGGAAGCTTTTCTGAACAACTCCAGCCTGATGAAGCAGCTCTGTCCATTTGAAGCCACTCCCCCTTGTCCTGTCACTCCATCCCTTGTAAATAATCTCTCTCCATCTTTCTTGGAGCTCCTTCAGACCACAATGAGGTCACCCCAAAGCTTCTCTTCTCCAGGATGAACAATCCCATCTCTCCCAGGTCTAATCCCCAGTTTCATTTCAGGCAAAATTTAGGGCCAAAGCTTTTGGTTTTGCCACCCTGAGGTCCTCTGAGACAGATCTGAGACAGTTTAGTGACAGTCCTTGTCTGTGGCTTGGCTCCTTCACCCTTTATAGCAACAAAGAAAACGGTCCTTTTTTGGCCTTTAGCCTAAACTTTGATGTCTTTCCAAGAGTTTTTCAAGTGTGTTTTCATTTATGGACAGCTAAAACTTTCCCAGTGAAGATAAAGGGGTTTTTTTCTCCATGGCACATATGTGGTTTGCTGTGAGGAATGTGTGAAAGTGCCTTTCTCAGCAACCTTTGGGTCCCAGTGATCTGCAGACATCGCCCTGAAAACTTCTGCTGCTGCATAAACAGAGCAGGAGCTACCAGAACTGGAGGTGTCCCATGAAACTTCATGCCTTGCACTGAAAATCAAATGATAACCATGGTTTCTTCTCATGTTAAATCTGTAAATTGTGGGTTGATTTAACACCCCATGAATGTCCAGGGAAATACTCTCAGCTCATAAACCCAGGCTGGCCAGTCACTGAACCACGGCTTGAACTGTTCACAGCACTTCTTTCTTTGGCCACTTCAATGTCAGACTATTTCTTCATCTTTATGACTTGAAAAGAATATCCTGAAAAGTCCAATTTGATGCCAAATAAACAATCTCATTTTTGGTTTATATTTCAGTTGTGATTTCCTGAGATCTGGCTGTGCTTGGGCTGGATTTCATGTTTAAAATTATGTTTGACCTTAACAGATTCTTAAATCCTGCCAGCTCTTCCCTGTTTATTTTCTTTTTTTTCCTTCTTGCCTTCCATTCCCCATGGATGGAATTCTGTGAGAACACCCTGCCTTCTCCACTTGGATTTTGGGAGCTTCTCCCCCATCCCTCCATCACTGTGACCTCTCCTTTGGAAGCCAGGACTGTTCCTGAGGAAAAACCCTTTCCATGATGGATGTGATTGAGCCATGAACAACACAGGGTAAAGGAAGATCCAGGAATTATTCTGATGTATAAATAAAGTACTTTTTAGGCTGCTCTAAGGGACTCTGTTACCCTTCAACTCCTGCCTCACTATTGAGACACATCACTGTGGAATAATCAATTTGTCCTGAATTTAATCTTTCCATCGCTGACAGCAAACCTGCCAGGTCAAGTGGAGCTCTTTAATCACAGAGTCCTCAAGGAGCCAGGAGAGTCCTCCAGAATCCTCCAGGAATAAAGGCACAGTGGTGGGTATCCCTCTTCCAAACTGCTTTTCTGGAATGCCAGGACACTGGGGGAACTGGAGACCTGCACCACAGGTGTAGGCTGAGCAAAAGCCAAGAACCTCAGCTTGCCATCCTTACTCCACCTCCTCCTCCTTCCCAAACCTTTCCGGGTGTGTCCAGACCTCGGAGGAGAAGCTGCTCTGAACCCAGACCGAGCTCAGCCCCGTGGGGAGCAGGAGAGGGACAACTCTCCAGTGCTCCCAGAAAAATGGGCATTGCCATTCCCAGGCTGCTTTCCTGACATTCCACCTCTTTGGTCCGTGGGAGCAGGGTAGGTTGGCATCTGCAAGGAATATTTCACTCTGCTTTTCCATTTGTCTGCCCAAATAAAGCCCAAATCTTTTCTCCACCTTTAATCACAGCATTTCGAGAGAATTTCCCAGTGAATACACACAGCCACTTATTGGCTCTGTCTCCTCCTCAGCCGGAGTTAATTCGGAGAATAATGGAGGAACTTTATCTATTAATTAAAAATAATGACTTTATAAACTGGCAGATGTGTTAAACTTCAAAAGACCTGCGTTGAAGCCCAATAGGAACAGGCAATTTGCAAGCTGGAATAATAAAGGAAATTGCCTTGGAATGGGTTTATCCTACGAGATGAAATCCTGTCCAGCCATTAGAAACTGCAAAGGGAATTAATTGTGGCTGGTAGTCCTTAGATTAACCACATTTACCACCCTGTTTCTGAGGTGTGAACACTTCCTTGTACCACAAAAAACTGGGAAAGGGCATTTTCCCCTCTGAGGTAAATTCAGACAGAAGCCATTGCAGTGATTCCCATTTGTTTTCTTCCCAACTGTTTCCACATTGAGCCTGCTCATTTTGCAGACAGAAGGAGTCCAGCTGGATGTTCCACGCTCCTCACATCCCCAACAGCAATGAAAGCTCTGCTGCCTTTAATGGCACGGCAGAGAGCAGCACCGAGCCCAGCACAGCCACACTTGGCTGCCCAGGAGTGGTCGTGGATGGTTACATGGCCTCACCAGAGCTTTGGAGATATCCTAAAAACTTGGGAGTGGGCACTAAATCCTGGAAAAATTTGCTAGAGCACAATATAGGATCTAAAACTACTGGAGAGCATCCAAAGGGGGGACATGGGGATGGGAAGGGTCTGGAGGGGACACAAAGGAGCTGCTGAGGGCACTTGGAATGTTCAGCTGGAGGAGACTGAGGGGAGACTCATCAGGGGCTGCTGCTCCTCCCGAGGGCAGCTCCGATCTCTGCTCCCTGGGACAGGGACAGCACCCAGGGAGCGGCTGGAGCTGGGCCAGGGAGGTTTGGGTTGGATATCAGGGAAAGGTTCTTCCCCCAGAGGGTGCTGGGCACTGCCCAGGCTCCCCAGGGAATGGGCACAGCCCCGAGGCTGCCAGAGCTCCAGGAGCTCCCAGGGATGCCCAGGGCGGGGTTGTTGGGGTGTCTGGGCAGGGCCAGGGGCTGGGCTGGATCATCCCTGTGGGTCCCTTCCAGCTCAGGATATTCTGGGATTCTCTGATTTTCAGCTGGGTGACACAGACCAGCCCCAAAGCTGCCTGCAGCCCTCCAGGTGCCCTTCCCACTGCAGGGATCCCCCATGGGGAGAACAGGGGACACCCCCATGGTTTGGGGCTTGGAGGGACAGCAGAGCTGCACTGGGCAGAGCTCTCATTGCTCACTGTCCCTCGTTAAAATAGAAACATTCACACAGACTGGACAACAAAACCATTGGGTGAGATGTTTTCTTCCCACTAACAAGCACAAGGGGTGGCAAATATTGACTCCAGACTCGTCAGGCCTCCAGCAGTGGAGAGAAAAGTGCTGCCTGTGCTCTGGGGCGGGGGACAGCAGGGTGACAACCTGAATTACTCGTGGCTCAGGTTGGTGATTGAGAGGACACAGAAGTTTTACAGCTCCTGGCTGCTGTGGCTTTTCTCAGAGCTGCCCCAAACATGTCCCAGGTGCTCAGGGACCTGTCCTGAATCCCCAAGTGTCCGTGTGGAAGCTGCTGGACACCTGTAGGAGCTGGCTGGCAGCGTGGTGCTGGCTCTCCTCCTGCTTTCCAGCTGCCACTTCAATTAAAAGGAGCTAAAAATACCCAAATACTCTCCTGATAGCATTTTCCAGGGAAGCAGGAGGAGAGGGATGCTCTGCAGGCATGAATGAGGTCGTATTTAGGTTGTGTTTATTTGGGGAATGAGGGAAATCTGGATTTCTTGCCCCTGCAATGATGAGTTCAGGAAGCTCTTTGAGGAACAGGCAGGATTTTTTCAGCTGGGGATACATCAGGCATCCAAACAAATCAAAATCAGAGCATGGAGAGCCCAGCCAGGCCCTGTCTGCACCCTGCCAGTGACACCAGGACAGCACAGGTGCTTGGCCAGCGTGGTGGAGCAAGGCCTGACTCCCCAGATCTGCGTGTTCCACCCTCCTGACAGCTTTACAACACAAACTCCCTCCCATAAACCTGAGAAAGAACTCACCTGGTGTTCGCTGCATCCTCTCCACCTCCTGCTCTCACTCATGATTTTAGGAGGGTGAGCTCACAGCAGTGAGGATCGAGCCTAGAGATGGGAGCCAGCTCAGGAAAAAGCAGCAGGATCTTTGCAAGTCTGTCAAGTTTGGGATCAGAGGAGTGGAATGTCACCAAAGAAACCCTCAGGCACCTCCCACACCTCTGCAGGAGGCACCTTTCCCCTCTCCTTCCAAAAAATCTCTGTTTGTCTGGAGAGCTTTAGGCCAGGCTTATCCTACACTTCTAAATTAAGGGGTTTTGTGCTGCACACCTGCACTGAGCAGAGCTCACTGCTTCCAGCTGCCTGGCAGGGATGGCCAAGGAAAAAAACAGCTGGAATATCCCCCCAGGATTTGTGGCAGGTTCCCTATGGCACCTTTGCATCAGCCCTGCTGTGAAATCCATGTTCTCCACACCAAAATCCCAGCCAAACCCCCTGGCTGCTACAGACCTGTGTGGGTGATTGAGGTGTGATTTGGTGTGAGAACAGCACAGATGCTCAAAGCATTTTGTTCTTCTGAGAGCCAAAATTTCTAACAAAAGCCAAGGATGTTGGGCAGAAAGAGGAGGTACAAGAATTCCTTCTCACAAAAGCAGCAGTTCAAAATAGAAATGTGGGAGCTCTTGGAAGTTACTGCCTCACAGGTTGTGACAGAAAAATCCCAAAGCAGATGGGGAATATTTGGGTACCCATCAACCTCAGCCTCCCAGCACCTTCCCAGGCAGCCCTTGGTCCTGCCCCACTGCAATCCAGGGAATCCAGTTGGGAAGTTTGTTTGTGTCCCAGCCTGGAGGAGAGGACAGCACCTTCAGGAATGGTCAGGGAATGGAAAGATATCGAATTCCCCCCTCCAAAAATAGCAGCTATTCCACAGCCCAGAGCTTGGAGGTCCTGTGTGGATAAAAGCAGCAGGGAACAGCAGCAGAGGGTGAAGTGCCTGATGCCAAGTGGAATTTTTCCAGGCATGTTTGAGGACCTCAGGTTGAAGTGCTGCTCCCAAGGCCTCCCTCAGAGCCTATATTTAACCAGGCTGGATTTGCTGGCAGCCAGGGTGGGGTGGGCAGCACCCCGCACATCCCCTCTCTCCCAGAAAAAGCTCTGTACAGGGCTGGAAGTGGATTCTGGTGCGAAGGTGAGAAATGGTAAGCAAAAAGGAAAGATCAAACGTGGTTTCCTTCTTGCTGTGGGTGTCACACCTGACACAGTGCACGGGAGCTTCAGGTGCCTCCGGCAGCTCTCCCAGACATCCACAAGCTATTCCTTGGACAGTCTAAACTATTCTTTCCTTTCTTCCACCTTGGAGCCCTTCCCCAGCAGCAGGAATGTCCAGCTGGAGAGCACGGCCCTGGCTGCTCACCTCCAGTCCCGGCGGGAAGAGCACCCGGCTCATCCAGGGAGCTTCCCTGGGGATCCCAGCCCCAGCCCAGCCCTACAGGAAAACTGCTGCATTCCCCTGGCCTGCCGGGGAGGTTTAGGATGAGCAGACAGCAGGCACGGGGATGGGAAGGGCTGCCTGGATTGCTCAGGCTTTGAGCACCATCTCCTGTCCTGTTGGCTCAGCTCCATCCAGGTGCTGGGGCAAACCCCGAGGAGCAGATTCCTCTGCTGGCCTCGGTCCTTCAATCCCACAAACTTGGGATAGCATCATCCTTTCCAGGCCTGGGTGAAGAGCCCTCTGGGGCTTCTGAATTTCAGAACCTCTGAGCACAGTGGCTCTGTGGGGCCAGGGAGGGCGGGGAGGCAGATTGACCTCCTCAGTTTTATCGGGAACTGCTTCACTTCGCCCAGCTTGGAAGTTTTATCTTGTCCCTCCTCTGAAGGAGTTCTGAGCTGTTTTCCTCTGAGGACTCTCCATTCTACCAGGAGCCCTGGCATGTTTGGCAGCAGCAACAGCTCCAGCAGGGAGGCATTTTCCTGGAGCTAAATGCTCCTGCCTGTAACGGGACACTCAGCGCTGGCGGGGTCACTTTTGACGTCAATGGCACTCGTTGGCTCCTGTCCCGGGGGATATCGATGCACAGGCACCCCTTGCCCTCACTTTGCCCCTGCCTGGAAGCAGGAGACACCTCCCTGCAGGCCCACGTGCCATCTGCCACCACCCTGGGTCGTGCTCAGGCTCCTCAGGGACATCCAGCTGGTGAATATTCCCAAATTCACTCTGTCCCAACACCAGCACCTGTCTCCAATGAAAGCATCCCAAGGGCTCAGCTTCTGCCACTCTGACCAAACCCCAAAGTTTGGAGACTCTTTTTCCCCACCAACAGCAAACTCTGTCCCTCTGGGTCCCCCTCAATGCCTGGCAGCATTGGAACTGCAAAGCTGCTGCTCCCAGCTGGACTGGGAGAGGGCACAGCTGGACTGGGAGAGGGCACAGCTGGACTGGGAGCAGGGCTGGAGCTGAAGCAGAGCACGGGCAGGGTGCTGGGATAGCCCTGCTGAGCATTTTAGGGCTTCTCTCATTCCCCCAGACAGAAAAAACTCATCCCACGGTGCTTTTACACCATCACACCTTGCTGAGACACTGAGTTCCTCTGCTTCGGATTTGTTTTTAGCCCTCCCAAATTGGGAATAATGTTGCAATTGTCCCCACGGTTCCATGTGGTCTTGTTCTTCTTTCCTATAAATATTTTTCTGCTTGTCCAAGACTATGAAAGCTGGGACTGTTTGGTGATTTTTGCAGGGATCAGAGCTAGACATGTTGATAGGAGTGATGTGTGTTGGGAAGCACACGTTCCCTGGAGAAGCCCACTCTTCTCCTGAGGAAAACCACTTAGCAGTGCTAAGAAATGATGCAAAATCTGTTGCTGTTTTTATTTTGAAAAAAAAAAACAAACCAAAACAAAACCCCCACAGCTCACAGAGCAAATTATTTTGGGGAGTAATAATTGCATAATCAGGGCTAAAAGTGTTGATTCTAAAAAGAAATGTGTGGGATAATGCTGAGCATTACCGGAAAAAATAGCAGCACATGCCTGGAGAGCTCAAGCAGGGGAAAACAGAGAGCCCCCAGAATAGCAGCTATGAACCAGGTTATATTTGAAACCTCCTGGGGGCCAGAGCAGAGGGCCAGGAGCTGGGGACACATGGGATCTGCACTTGGGCAGGTCTGTGCTGCAGATCCCCTCTCCCAGCAGCGCAGAGGAGCCCTGGGGTGGCAGCAGATGTTGTCCATGCTGAGCCAGCAAAGCCTCTCTCTGCCCAGTTTGTCCCTGTTTACCACCAGTGAGCCAAGCGGGGTCAGCAGCATGGGACAGAGGACACCTGGTCGGACACAGAGGAAAAAAGGCCAGAAATGTGATCCAGGGGTTTTTCACCCCCTCTAGATTTGGGAACGCCATGTGTTTCTTAATGGTCCGCTGCAAGTTATTACGAATCACCTCAACAGGCAGAAAAGGAAAATGAGGAGGAAGGGGCACTGTTTTACTTCACTTCACTGTCAGGACCTTAAAGCTCATCCAGTGCCACCCCTGCCATGGGCAGGGACACCTTCCACTATCCCAGGCTGCTCCAAGCCCCATCCAGCCTGGCCTTGGACACTGCCAGGGATCCAGGGGCAGCCACAGCTGCTCTGGGCACCCTGTGCCAGGGCCTCACAGGGAATCATTTCCTCCCAATATCCCATCTAACCCTACTCTCCGCTAGTTTGAACCCATTCCCTTGTCCTGTCACTCCAGGCTCAACCCAGCTGTGCTGTGGGGGAATAAATTGCAGAACATTGGGCACCCTTTGGAGCCAGCCCTGGTGTCTGGGCCGGTTTGGGTGCTGCAGCAGGTGCCAGCTCTGCTCCTCTGCCCTGCCAGCTCTGTCCCTGTGCCCTCTGTGTGCAGCACAGCCAGAGGGATGTGGTGACACTCGTTTCTGGGCCCAGCCACTCACCTGAGCGCTGAGCTGGGCCTGGCCACAGCCTCTGTGTCTTGGCCATAAAAGCAAAGCCTGGCTCTGCCCCTGTCCTTCCCAGAAAGCTGCTCTCAGAGGAGAGCATTCAACCAGAGCAGGGCCAGCACCAGCACTAAACCTGGCATGGAAACAAGGAGTTCTTCCTGTGAAGGATGGAAAAGCAGGAAGAGCAAGGTGGAACATTGCTGCAGCCCCCGGTGCTGGTGGCAGCTGTCCAGCCCTGGTACACTGGCTGGTTTGTTCAGTGCCCAGCATGGAGAGCAGGCTGGTGAATAGGCACAGTCAGCCTGCTCCCCTGGCAGCTGGAGTGGGTATTTGGGGCAGGACAGTGACAAATCCTGCCTGGCAAGACCCACAGGAGACAGGACTTGTTGTGATAGTTGGATAATCACTGTGGCACAGGAGGTTCTGCCCAGCATCCATCACTGGGATGGAGTGACCTCCCCTTGTGAAAGGCCCTTGCTTAGGCCCAGGGAGCAGCTCTGGGTCACTCAGGAGTTGAATCCCTCTCTCATTTCACATTCAGGAGCTGAATCCCTCTCTCATTTCACATTCAGGTGCTGGCATGAATTAATAATGGCAGTAATTAAATGCCAGGTTGTTTTCTGTGGATCCAGCCTGGCTTGCCCTCACCCTGCTGTTTACATTGACTGCAGCACCCAGCACAGCTCAACCCCTGCAAGGTAAAACACAGCCACAGTCAGGGGCTGCCTGTCCCATTCCCTTCATGTGCTTGGCCCTGGCACCAAACTCCCGAGCTGAATTTGACAGGACAAAGGGGAATGGCCTCAAACGGACAGAGGGCAGGGTTAGATGGGATATGGGGAAGAAATTGTTCTCTGTGAGGGTGGGGAGGTGCCCAGAGCAGCTGTGGCTGCCCCTGGATACCTGGCAGTGTCCAAGGCCAGGTTGGACATTGGGTCTTGGAGCAGCCTGGGACAGTGGAAGGTGTCCCTGCCATGGCAGGGGTGGCACTGGATGAGCTTTAAGGTCCCTTCCAACCCAATCCATTCTCATTCTATGAAAAGGAGGTGAAAATGCCTCTGTGAAGGCGTCTCCCCTGCAGGGCTCATCCCACTCCCTGTCTCCTATTGATTACCTCAGGCATTCTCCCTCAGCTCCATCCCCGTGCTCACCTGCAGTGGGAAGGAATCCCAGAGCAGTGGGACACAGCCACACCCTCAAGACTGCTGCAGTGGCCCTAAAAATGCACATTTGTGCCTCCATCCTCCACCTGCACAGGCAGCAGAGCCCCAGGAGAGTGACTGAGGCCACGCCACCACCCAAACCCAAATCCTGGGATACAGCTCAGGGCCACGGTCAGTAACAGTAGCAATGACCTGCAGGGCCCCACATGCCAAGGCCGAGTCTGGGGTAAGAGTAAACAGGAAAATCAGCTTTTAATTTCCAATCGGAGCAAAAGATTCTCTGGTATTGCTTCAAGAATGAACAAAACCCCTGCAGTGCTCGTTTACACCCCCTCCTCCCCTCGTGGTGAGTTCAATGAGAGGAGCTTAATGATCCTTCTTCCAAGTGTAGGAATTTATTTTGCACATCCCATGGAGCTGGAAGACAGAGGAACACACACTGTGGGGTCTCAAAAGGTCTTTCAGACAAGCTGGGGAGGGACAGCCCTTCCGATCTGTTGTTGTTCCAACTCCTGGGAATGTGGGATCTCCTGGAGCCCAGAGCATCCAGAGTGGCTCTAAATGAGCAATTTTGCAACTGCAAATAATCTGTGGTGAGGAACAGCTGGTGAGCTACCAACCCTCCTCCCCACGGCCCAGGGGGGGCTGGGCAGGACAGAATGTTCATTTATTGGCACAGCCCTGCTGTTTGCCTTTCATTTCATCCCACTTTCACAACCAGCCCCGTTTGGGGGTCACTGGGGGTGCCTCCAGGTCCCCCCCAAAGTGCCACCACACTTCATTAAAAAACGAGTGGAAGAGTGAGGAGCCAGCTGCCAGTTCCCTTGGGGTTTGCACAGAGCCAGGCTCTGCACAGAGTGCAAACTCAATATTGGGCTCTTGGGATCGTTTATTTGATGGCTTGGAAGGTGCCTATGAAGTCTCCTGCTCCTGCTTGGAGCAGGGGATGGCAGGGGGACAGAAGGATGAAGGAGGTGCCGTGCTCTGATCCCTGGCTCTGCCCCAGGCACCACGAGAGTCTCTCTGGAGACAATATTCTCCCTCTGAGAATAAAGCTGGGCTCCCAAATTCAATAAAAGGAGAGAAATAAAGCTTAATTTTACAGAATTAGGCGCAAATAGGAGCACGGGAAGCTGTGCTCTGCTGAGGTTACATTCAGGCACTGCCCGGCAGGACTCTGCCGTTCTAGGCTTGGCTCTGGTGTTGATTTGCCACTAATCAGCAGCTCTGGCCACGTTTCCTGACTGCTCCCTGCCCATTTTCCCATCAGCAGCAGCAAAATAACAGCGTGGAGCACTGAGAGGTTCTTTGTTAACAGCTACAGACATTCCGAGATCCAGTTTTATTGCGTGTTTATCACAGAATGATGGAATGGCCTGGGTTGGGAAGGATCTTCCTCTTCCAAGCCCCTGCCATGGGCAGGGACACCTCCCACTATCCCAGGCTGCTCCAAGCCCCGTCCAGCCTGGCCTTGGACACTTCCAGGGGTCCAGGGGCTGCCACAGCTGCTGGGAAAAGGATGGAAAAGAATCCAAGGGCAAACCTGCCTTCCCCGTCAGGAGCGTTGTTTGGGTGTTTCAGGGAATTCTCAGGAAGAATTTCTTCCCAGAAGGGTTTCCAAGGAAGGGAAGCCATCCTGCAAACCACTCTGACTCCAATTTCGCCAGCCAATCCCATTTGTGACCACCCCTGCACTGACAGAAGTGCATTTATCCCATAAATTCCCTATAAAATAAATATGACAGAGCCTGGGCTGTGCAGGGGGTCACTGATGCCCCTAAAAACAGCTCAGCCTGGCCCAGAGGGTTCCTCCCTTGTCCTCCGTCCTTGTTTCTCCAGGAGGATCACTGGGAACACTCTAAAAGGTCCAAGTGCACAGCAGGAAAAACCCCAGAGGGAGGAGGAGGGGGAGAAAGGGGCAGAGAGAACCCATCAGTGGAGACCACAGAGAGGAGAGTGTGACCAGATAAATAAAATCATTTCCAGCACATTTCAAGAAGCAGCAGAGAGGGAGAAATTACAGGAGGGGTTGGGAGGTGGAAACCTCTCTCCTGCAGGGAATGAGGAGAGGATAAACAGAGGATAAAGCTGGCCCCTTAGCACAGTTATCTGCAGAGAGGTTAAATTAGGTCCAGAATGGGATGGGTGCCTCCTGAAGCTTTGCATTTCTGCCGTGGCCAGGAGGTTCCTGACCCCCAATCCCTGCGAATTTATTGAATTGCCATAATAAAAACCCCTTTCCTGCTGAAAATAGCCCAGAGGAACTGAATAAACCTCTTGGGTGAAGGGGATTTATCGCCTTTATTGGGTCAGGGGATCCAGAAGGACCTTCACTCTTCCTTTTTCCTTCCCATCTGCTCCTGGCAGAGCTGCCCCATCCCACATCCCACATCCCACATCCCACATCCCACATCCCACATCCCACATCCCTGGAAGGACCAAGACTTGGAAACAGGTTTCTGGTGGTGCTTTTGAATCATTTTGGGGGCCTTTTTCCCCTTGGAAGGGACTTTTTGATGGTTGATTTTTTTTCCCCCAGCAATTTCTGAGCTTCTCAGCATCCACGTGGCCCAGGCAGATTTGGTATCCTGGGAACTCCTGGCAGTTATTGACAGAAAATGCTATTCCAGCCGAGGTTGCTGATAAAGCACAGATGGGAACAGGTAGAAGCTGTCTGTAAACAATTATTGGGTGAAAAGCCTGTGATTACAGCAGAATTTGAGGGTGAGACAGCTGAGACTTGCAAAAGATTTAGGAGCTGGAAGAGGATGCTGTGGGAATTGTTTCTCTTCTCCCAAAAAAAAGGCTGAATTCTTAAAATCCTTCCACTCACAGAAGCTGAGGTGGGAAAAAAAACCACATTGTGATAAAGTCAAAGCCCACATTGTTTCAATATTTTTAAAGCCAGATGGTCTGTTTAGGAGCTAAAACCAAAGTCATTTTAAATTTGAAATGTTACATTTGAAATTTTTAAATCTCATTTGTTTTCACAGCCAACCTGTTCTTTAAAAAACAAAGCAAAATCAGATTTTTTTTTTTTTAAAAAAGAGGTTTGAAAGTGTTTAATTTTCCAAAATTGAAGCAAAATGGAAGGTTTTGAGTTGAACTAGAATAATATTTCTCTTCAGGATGAGACCCTGGACATGCTTTGGACCATCCCTGGGTGGGGTTTGGCCAGTGCTTCTCCGTGATCCCAGAATCCCAGAATGGTTTGGGTTGGGAGGGATTCTGCCCTAGGGTTTGGCTGAGGGTGCCCACTTTGGAACTTGGATTCTTCTCTTCCATCCCCTCAGCCAAACCCTAGGGCAGAAATCCGCTTCTTTTGTTGCCTTTTTTTTTTTTTTTTGAGGCATTGGGGCTTTTTTTTGCAATTGTTTTCACTGGCCACTGAGCCAGGCAAGGGAAATGCTCTGCAGCCAGGGCTTCCTCGAGCAGCAGGGCCACACAGTCCCTCCCTCCTGCTTTAAACACAATCTCAGCAGTTCATAAACAGGAAGAAACCTCTCCTGCTCAGCAGAGCCTTTCCCAGGGAACATCTTCCCTGGACCTGCTCTTGGGAGCTTGGAAACCCTTCAGGTGTAAAAATAGCACCTGCAGGGTCAGCAGCCAGCCCTGCTCCCAGACAAGTTTTTGTTTGGGCTCTGTTTATTTTCCAAAACCTGCTCCAAACTCTCTGGGAGGAAGTGGGGACTCTCCCTGGCCACCTCAGCCTGTGGGATCCTGAACAATATCCCACCTGAGCCAGCCCTGCTGCTGCAGGGAGGAAACCACAAGAATGCATTTCCTGGGGAATTGAGGTCCTGGAATATTTCTGGGGAGAGATGCCGAGGGAAACCCAGTCCTCAGCAGAGCCAAAGCCCCCAAAGCCAGCTCAGGATGTCCCAGAATCCCTTCCCATCCCTGCTCTGCCTGGGATGCTCCTGGGGCACCCCATTCTCTCTTTTTCGGTTTTTTCTTCTCTTTTTGGGGGTTAAAGCCAGGTGAAAATTCTCAGAAACAGAGGTGGAAAGGAGGATTTTTTTGCCTTGTGGGAAACACATCCAGGTTTCCCAGTGATCCTTTTGCTCCCTGCAGGGCACTGCGGGAAAGGAGCCTTCCCTGTGGGCAGCAGGGAAGGCTGAAATCCAACCTGGGATGGATTTCAGCAGCAAATCCCTCAGAGAATCCCATCCCTGAGCATTCCCAGCTCCAAACCTCAGGTTTAACAATGCCTCTGGTATTCTCTTGGGAACTTTTCCCACAGAAAGTTCTGCTCTGAGTAAATGGGCCTGTTCTGTCCATAAAACCAGTGCTGTTGTTGAGGGATTTCCAAAAATTCTCCGTGGTTTCAGGCTCTGATATCCTGAGAGCCCTCAGGATGATGTCCTGTGTTATGTCCCTGGATTCACTTGGGAATTTCTTGCCCAGCTTTGCCTCGAACACGTCAGGGGTGATTTTGGCTACGGCAGCCGAGGGAAACCGGAGTGGAGTCTCCTGTCCTGCTCTCCAGAGTTCCACCAGAACACCACGGAGCCTGAATTGTATTTTTTGGCTGTGCCCTGGGAGCTGTTGGTGGATAACCAAGCCCAAAGGCCACAGGAGGAAGCATTTGTTGATGTTTGCTTATCCCCCAGTTAATTTGCAACCCACGTGGAGAGAGAAAGGAATCGCTGGAAATACAACGTGTTTATGCTGTGTGGATTGTGAAAAGGGTTTGAGGAGCAGTCACTGGGTTTGTTTGAACTCCTGGCAACAAATTCAACCAAATCTTAGCAGCTGCAAGGTGGAGC
Source organism: Ifrita kowaldi (assembly GCA_013398055.1). Classification (NCBI taxonomy): domain Eukaryota; kingdom Metazoa; phylum Chordata; class Aves; order Passeriformes; family Cinclosomatidae; genus Ifrita; species Ifrita kowaldi. The sequence continues at coordinate 276,090 of VZRS01000483.1, read as the reverse complement.
CACACGAGCTTCGTGAAGCACAGAGGTGCCACTTTGCCAAGCTAAAATTAAGGGAATACAGGACACAACAAATGTGTTATCCCAATCCCAGCCCGGCTGGCAGTCCCTTGTGTCCCTGCAGAGGTGTCTGGGTGGGTTTTCTGCCTGCACAGCGAGCTCACAATGCCCTTCTGTCCCAAACCCTGAGAGGTGACAGGAGGAAACACAGGGGATTGCTGTGCTGTGCCAGCCGATTCCCCACTGATCCCAGCTTTGGGGGTTTATTGGGATCCCAGAGGTGCCACGTTATCGTTAGCAGAGCTTTAGCACTAGGAGCTGGCTGGGAGATGAAGTGTGGAGGAGAAATGTGGGAAATGATCGTTCCTCCAGCAGCACGGCCGGGGTGGGCAGGCAGCTCTGGGGGTTATTCCATTAATCCAGGCTGTGTTTCCAGTGAGCTTCCCCGGATCCCCCAGACACTGCAGGACCCTGCAGTTACAATTTTTGAATCCAGTATATTTTACGATTTTTTTATCACCTCCAAGGTGCTGGAGAGATGCCCTGAGTCCCGGCACGGCAGAGAGGAGCAGGGAGCAGCACCACGCTGCGTTTCCTGAGTCACACACAGAGGCTGAGCAGAAGATCCCAACAAACACCACCCAGGCCAGGCTGGATGCGCCAGCTCCCGCTTTTCTGTGCCACAGAGCAGGAATACAAATGGGGAGCAGAGACAGCTGACCACTGAGGGGAACAGCCTGGCCTCGGCACAAGGCATCCCGAGCCTGGTTTTGGGGCTGGATACTGAAAGTTCCCTGCTGGTGTGAAAGAAAGGACATGCCGTGTGATGAGCTCCCGTTCCCATGTCAACAGCCCTCCGGCAGCACAAAGGACATTCCCTCTCCTGGCCAGGTTTTAGCAGTGCCTCGCTAAGCTCTGCTGCTGTCGCTGGGGACACAGGGAGGGAGCAGAAAGCAGCCAGCACTCCCGAAGAGTCCGAGCGAGAGACGCCGGAATTTGTGACATAAATACAGAAAGACAGGTTTTAACAAGCCCGGCTGCAGTGGCACAGTCCATCAGTCCCTTGTCTAAGGCAGCCCTTCTATTTCTGGCTCTCCATGTTTTGTCTGTGTCTGCTGCATGTTTTGGCAGCAGCTCTCCAGCACCAACTCCAGCTCCTTTCCTAAAGATGCTGGAGCAGATGACATCCCCAGTCTCTGCCACCTGGGTGGATTGGGTGTTCCTAAATCCAGGAATAACGTGCTGAGAGGTAGGAATTCAAAGCCCTGTGCGAGTTTTGAAGCCTCAGTTCTCTGCCACGAAGTCTGGGACAGGCAGTACCCCAAAGTGCGCAGAAAATCAGATGAAAATCAGACAAAATCTGTCCTTGCATCCCCACCATCTCCATCAGCTCCAGCACCTTTTCTAAAGATGCTGGAGCAGATGATGTCCCCCATCTCTGCCACGTGAGCAGATTGGGTGTTCCTAAATCCGGGAAGAGCGTGCTGAGAGGATGGAATTCAAAGCCCTGTGCGAGTTTTGAAGCCTCAGTTCTCTGACACAAAGTCTGGGACAGGCAGTACCAGAACGTGCTCAGAAAATCAGACGAAATCTCATCAGACAAAATCTGTCCTTCCATCCCCACCTTCCTGGAGCCCTCCCTTTACTGGTGACACTGGGATCTGCAGGAGCTCCCCTACACCCAGACACGAGGAGAGAATCATTATTCCTGTTTAAACCAACGTGGTTTTACCATAGCAACTCCCCAAGAAGGAATCAACAGCTCCTGAGCAAACAAACACTTATTAAAGCACCCTTCTGAAATATTTATGCTTTGCTCCCCAAAGCCCACTAAGTGCTCGGCCCTGCCTGGCTCCAGGAGTGGCAGGAGAGCCTTTTTTCTGCTGCCTGGCAAAGTGGAAAAACCATTCCTCAGCGCTGTGTTTGTCAGCCCGGGGGCTGAAGCAGCTCCCCACAACGTGACTGAGGAGCTGGGAGATGGAAGCAGCTCCAGCAGGGAACAGCACGGCCTCGGGCCTGCCCTCAGCAGCGGGGAGGGGTGGGAATGCAGGAGTCTGGGAAGGAAGCACCAATTTACACGGGAAAACAGGAAAAGGAGACCTAAGGAATCAAGGGTGTCATGATGTGAACACCCCCTTGGGCAGAGAAGGCAGCTGGGGAGGGTTTTGTCCACCTGTCCCCCTTGGAGAAACCTCTGGGATGGGCAGCACCCTCCTCAGCAAACAAGACTGAGGATGGAGCATGGAGCCCCTGTAAATTGGATTTTACTGCTGGGTCACAGCACCCAGAGAGAATTGCACTGCAGAGGGCAATTTGTGCCTCTCCTCATTCCTAGCTCATCATCCAGGACCTCTGGAATGGCCCTGGCAACTCCAAGAAAACCAAACTGATGATTTTATGGATTCCTGCTCTTTTGCTGTGTGTTTCCCTCCCTCAGGAAGCAAATCAGGGGCCTTGCTCTTGAAAGTAGGTTCCCCAAAATCTCATTTACAGGCATATGCTGGAATTTAACTCATCCCGTGTGTGTCACCTTGCACTGAGTGTCTCTTCCCTGACAGTGATGGAGCTGTTCAAATCCAGAGCCAGAGACCACAATAAAATGGGTCTGCTGGATACAGGTTGTTTATGATTGCGTTTTTTTGAGTTGTCAGCCAGCTTTTATGAGTAAATATTGTTTTAGGAGTTAAAAACTTGCATTTGGCCTGCTGTTACTGGGGTAAGTTTTCTCATGATTCTGTGTTAATGTCACCCCTTGGAGAAGGAATTTCCTTGATGCCCTTGGTTGGTTTTTTTTACCCCTGGCATAGCTGATATGAGATTAGAGAGCTCTCTAGACACAGAAAATCAGCTCCTTGAAATTGAAAAGGAAGAAATAAAACATTAAAATACTCAATAAAGGGATTTAGCTCCTTGAGAGGCCCCAGCACAAGAACTGGGTGATGCTGAAACCTCATCCGTGGAAAGGGCAGAGTTTCCAAAGCATTTGCAGGATCAGATGGATCCAGACTTGCCCTTGGCTCGCTGGGTGCAGCACCTCAGCCCTGAGACCCCGGGCAGGAGCTCTGATCGCACTTTTTGATTTATTTGCTCTGAATCTGATCCCACTTTTTGATTTATTTGCTCTGAATCGGAGCTGCCGTTCCCGTCTCAGGCTGCAGAACCGGGCATTGACTTTAGTCTGGCTCTCTCTAGTGGTCTGAAGCTTAATGCGATGGAAATCCTGCTCTGTAACTGCTTCGGGTGATTTAAGTGGGAACCAAAAAAGGCGTCCAGTCACTTCTGAGCAGTTAAATTAAAAACAAACTGGACTGAGCTACCTGGGGTGTGTTTCCAGGTGATAAATGCTTTCTCACAAACCTCATAAACCTTCCTCTTCCTGCTGCACTGAGCTGGGATTTTTATGGATCTTTTTAACAGTCCCTCAAATAATTTCATCAGCATACATGGAAATTTAATAAAAAGCTGAATTGTTCGGGAAGGTATGAGCATGATCTAATCTTGCCCACTCTCATTCCCACTGTGAATGTATTCCTGACAGGCTGGGAGTTAATAATTAATAAATGAAATAAATGACTTGGAAATTGCAAGCTGACACCGGGCTCTCCCCTTCTGCCTGCCCAATGATAATTCACTTTAATTCAGATGCCTCTGTGGGCCAGATTAAGCCCCCAAATTAAGATGTGGAGTGTCCCAGGCACTGGTTTCAGAGTTGGCATCTCTCATCTCTGTGAAGCTGCACCAATGTGAGTTTGATGGGTTCAAACCAGCAAAAATAAACCCAAAGAAAGATGCAGAGAATTCCTGGTCTTTTTTGAAGGTTGTGACATGACCCTGGACAGGAATTATCCCCTGGACCAGGGGGTCCCCAGCCCAGCCAGTGCTCCGTGCTCGGATTCTCCAACTCCTTCTCAAAGTCCCACCTGCAAGTTCCAAGCTGCCAGAAATCCTTGGATGCACCTCCACATCCTCCTGTGGGTCCCAGACATCCTCACAGACGATTTTGGGTCCGTAACCAACATCCCAGAGAGCTGCCCAAGCGCCCTGAGCGCTCAGCAGCCTGACAAGGGTGGTTTGCAGCTTGGAGGAGCATCAGGAAATCAGGACTTGTCAGAGACAATTGCTGCAACATCACAGCCTCGTTTTTCCTGCAGATCTGGGGGAGAGGCAGAATTCCTGGCATGTGGAGGCCAGGATTTCCCAGCTTGGGTGCTCGCCTGTCTTTGTGTGGGCTTTGTTGTGGAGAAAATCTGCTTTGCTCCATCATTTTCCCTCACCTGGTGCTAGAAAGGAGCTGACCCCAGGCTGGAATACACCTCTGGAAATGTGGGGATGTCCTGAAATCATCAGAGCTGATGGAATTCACCCCAGAACGCTTGTGAACCATCCAAGGAAATTTCTGAGGCAGTAATGAGGATGTCTGAGAAGGTGGTGGAAGGACACGAGGGACAGGAGACACAAACAGTGCCCTGGCTTTAAAAAAGGAGAAACAGAAGCCCAGGAGTGATCCCCCAACCTGCCCAACTCCATCTCTTGGAAAGATCCTGGGACAAAGGATGAAATAATCACTAAAAACACCTAGAAGATAATGAAATTATGAGGAAAAAGCCAGTATGGCTTTCTCAGGAGCAAATCACATCAAATCAATCTGATTTCCTCCCCTGACAGTGACGGCCCCATGGACAGGGCAGAAGCACAGGTGGGATATCCTGGCTGTAAAAATCGGTGTGCTCAGGATTGCGTGAGAGCCTCATGGGCAGATCAGGGCCGTGGGAGCAGAACAGGAACACAAACAAACAAAGCCCTGTAATTTTGGTGCCTCAGCAGGAGAAAATGCAGCCCCCAGCTCAGGTGGGGCCAGAGCCGCTCGTTTTGTTCGTGCCCGTTAATGACTGATTTGTCTGATAGCAAAGATAATGCAGCTTTATGAGCTGTGACAACACAGAGAGCAGGGCCTGAATTCTGATGGATCTGGATAATGGGACGAGATCTGTCAGCTGAAACTCGCCGAGGACAAATGCAGAATCCCAGGCTCAGGCAGGGAAAATCAAATGTACGGATGCAAAGTGTGAGATAACGAACAAAGCCTCGCTGGAAGGATGGGGACACAAATTGCTTCATCTCTTCTGCCTGTGCTCAGAGTGTTCCTTTTCTGATTACAACGTGTGCAAATACTTCTGACATTGACAGAGATGGTGGAAGCTCAGAGATTTTTTTTTTAAACATTATTTTTGACAAAGAACTTTTCTTTTCTCAAGGTTTATGCATTAAAATGCAATGTTTTAGGGGAGAGCTGGAGTGGTGAGGCCACGCCTCGAGTGCTGTGTCCAGTTTGGGGCCCTCAGTGCAAGATGGACACTGAGGGGCTGGAGCGTGTCCAGGGAAGGGAATGGAGCTGGGAAGGGTCTGGAGCCCCAGGAGAGGCTGAGGGAGCTGGGAAAGGGGCTCAGCCTGGAGCAAAGGAGGCTCAGGGGGGACCTTGTGGCTCTGCACAACTCCCTGACAGGAGGGGGCAGCCGGGGGGGGTCGGGCTCTGCTCCCAGGGAACAGGGACAGGAGGAGAGGGAACGGCCTCAGGCTGGGCCAGGGGAGGCTCAGGGTGGACATCAGCAGGAATTTCCCCATGGAAAGGGCGCTCAGGCCTTGGAACTGCCCAGGGAGGTTTGGAGTGCCCATCCCTGGAGGTGTCCAAGGAAGGGCTGGAGGTGGCACTGAGGGCTCTGGACTGGGGACAAGGTGGGATCAGGTTGGACTCCATGACCTGGGAGGGCTTTCCCGACTAAAATGTTCCTGGGATTCTGTGACAGAGCTCGGCCAGCCCAGCCCCCAGACCTGGCATTGAACACTGGTGAAGCCAAATGACAAAGGACACCTCAGAAATTGTCACTCACAGCTCCCATTCCCAAAAACGTGGGGAGTTTTAGAGCCAGCAGCAAGGGGCCTGAAGCACAGATTTAAGAAGTCTTTAATTTTTCCACGGGCAGGAATATGATGCTCCCATGTTATAAACACCAATATTTAAATCATTTTCCCTTCTCTTCAGGTGTTTCTATCATGGGTACCTCTGACCAGCAGGTTGCAGGTGGGATGTGAGCTGTCCCAAATCCAGGCTTCCTTGTTAACCACAACAACACAGGGAATCTTCCTGTGGGAATACTGGAGACCCCTCCTCAGCACCACTCCTGACCTCTCTCCCTTTGAGATTCCCAAGCATGACAGAGTCATTCAAACCCCTTCAACCCTTCAGTTTAAATTGCTGGGAATATTTTGCAGAGTGTTAAATTGAAATTAAAGTGATGTTTATCCCTCTGAATCCATGGATTCTCTCTTTGTCCCCTCCCTGGGCTCCTCGCACGCACTGGAGGTCACGTCCCCAGCAGGGCTGGCCCAGGAGGATCCTTCACACCTGCTCTGCCTCACACAGAGTTTATTTTCCTCCACCCACACAAAGACCATCTAATAAGGCACGAGGAGAATCTGCCTCTTTGTTTATTGGGAACACAACAATAGGATCCTATTCCACATCCCGAGGCCGTGGCCAGCACGAGGGACCAACAACAGTGCTCACAAGCCAGGATCTCTGGTTGTCGTTATTGTTTTTGGTGTTTAATATCATGGTCCCCAGTTCCAAACAGATTTTGATCCAGGTTTAGCACCCCTGATGTAATTCCTCCGCTCCATAGAGGCACAGCACACGTGAAATCAGCTCCTCAGAGACAAGAGTGATAAGAAGAGATGAGGTTTTGATGTACAGCCAGGTGAAATCGTCCAGCAGTTTGGTGTGAATGTGTCCTGCCACACTGGGGGGTTGTTGAGGTTGGGATTTTGGGGTGTTTTCCCCATTTCCATGCAAAGCTCAGTCCTATAAAAGAGAATCATTCACAAAACACTTCACCTCTGAACACTGCCTGTCAGGATTAGGAGCTAAGAGCTGGGAAGAATTCCTGGTTTTCCCTGGGTGGAAATGAACTGCTGCAGGGACAGTGTGGCAGGTCCTGGTCCCTGACAGTGTCTCTGCTCTGCGTGTCCCACAAAACCATGGATCAGGGAGCACCTGGCGGTGACAGTGGCCCTGCCCTGCCTGTGCAGCGGGACCTTGCTCCTGTCTCTGTCTCATTTCTGTTCCTGCTCCTTTCCCTGTCTCCATTTCCCATCTCCATTTCTGTTTCTGCTCCTTTCCCTGTCTCCATTTCCCATCTCCATTTCTGTTCCTGCTCCTTTCCCTGTCTCCATTTCCCATCTCCATTTCCCATCTCTATTTCTGTTCTTGCTCCTTTCCCCATCTCCATTTCCCTTCTGATTGAGCCCCTGCCCTCAGCACCAAGCAGGGAGCAAAGCAAGACCTCATCCAGCTGAGGACAGAGGGAAGGAATTAATGTCCCACCAAAGTACAACTGCAGGCCAGGCAAACCCTTCCTGAGCACGAGAATCTTCTTCCAGCTCCACAGCCTGGGAGAATGCTCAAGATCCAAAGCTAAAATATTTGGAATATTAACATCTATCAGTTTCACACGTCTCTTCAAGCAGCATATTCCGTGCCTGATTGATCCTGCCATATGGGAACATTAGCCTGTACCATCACCATCTGCTCCAGCTTTAATTTTATCAGAAGCATTCTGACAGGAGGGAGAATGTTTCCTTTTCCACCCTTCCTTCTCCTCCCGCCAAAAGCTGGCTGATTTCTCCTCAAATGAACCCAATTTCCAGTCCTGAGTGAGAAGCCTGTCTGTATATTCTGTCTAGGAATAGCTCTTTGATTGCAAATGCTTCACGTTTGGGGAGCGGAGCTGAAGATCCAGGAATGAGGCAACTCACAAACTTCTCTCCCAGAGGAATTTTTGGTATTCATGAGCTCAGAGCTGAAAGAGAAGCAGTGTGGCCTGGGTGTTGCACATTTCTTCCACTCTCTGCTCAGAATCTCAGGATCACTGAGGTTGGAAAAGCCCTCCCAACCCATCAAGTCCAAGCTGTGCCCCATCCCCACCTTGTCCCCAGCCCAGAGCACTCAGTGCCACCTCCAGCCCTTCCTTGGACACCTCCAGGGATGGGCACTCCAAACCTCCCTGGGCAGCCCCTGCCAAGGCCTGAGCGCCCTTTCCATGGGGAAATTCCTGCTGATGTCCACCCTGAGCCTCCCCTGGCCCAGCCTGAGGCCGTTCCCTCTCCTCCTGTTATTGGTTGTCTGGGAGAATGAAAAAATTAATTAAATTAATCATCTTTAATCATCTCTGACTTATCCTGTCACTGCTGATCGTGCATCCCTTCATTCCTGCACAACAAAAAGAAGGAAAAAGAGGAATTCCAGATCTCTTGCCCTATTTCTTCTCACTTACTCATGACCACAGATATTTTTATGCTGTCCCTGCTATGTTCCTTTTCTACAGCAGACCACATCCTACATCCAAACTTCATGGAATCATGGAATGGTTTGGTTTGGAAGGGGCCTTAAAGATCACCCAATTCCAACACCTTCCACTGGCCCAGCTTGCTCCGAGCTCCATCCAACCAAGGATCATTCAGGTGGAGATGCGAGCTCCTGAATGAGCCTCCAGATATCAACAAAATATTAATACAACACAAAATGAATACAATAATAGCAGGAAATGCAGGAATGGCATCACCACAGCCCACGTGTGGCCTGTTCCCTGTGCTGGCTCCATGATCCAGCTTCAAACCAGCACTGGCAATGTGCAGGGGGCTGGGAGCTCCCTTTGTCCCTCTGCCACTCAGCCCCTTTATTATTTAGCACCGTGACACAGAACACTGCAGCACCCAGCCAGGCAGAGAATCCACTCAAAGGCAGCTGAAAGAGGAGAACTTGGCCACAAACAGCAGCCTGGGAGGAGATAAGGTTCTCAGGGCTTCCAGCCTGGCTGAGCAGCAAGAGCTGGGCTTCGTGTTCTGCTCTGGAGATGTCAGACCGGGGCTGTGACAAGGACAGCGGGATGTGAGCGACTGCCTGGCTGCAATGGCATCCGAATCGTGATGATAATTTTTAAAAATCACTTTTAAAGTGCCGTTTATTGCAGCGTCTCGCTGTGCAATCAGGGAGGTCACCACAGGAGGGAAGCAGTGTTTCACTTTTGTTGCTTTACCAGTCAAGGTTCATTTTTCTTTTATTTTTTTAAATGCATATTTTGATTAGCAAAACCTCCCTAATGCGACGAAGCAATAAATCATGGAATTATGGAATGGATTGGGTTGGAAGGGACCTTAAAGATCATCTCATTCCAGCCAGGGACACCTTCCACTATCCCAGGTTGATCCAAACCCTGTCCAACATGATTCCTGCTTCCAGAGATTCCTACCATCCTTTCTGATGCTGCACATTAAAAAGTGATTTTTAGCCGTTCCAGTGACCACTTTTCTCCAGCAATTGAAATCAAAGCTTCAGAGCTTTGCACAAACGTTTAAAGCAAATGGAATCATCACTTTTCCTTCTGTTATTAACAGAGATGGATAAAGAACCCCAAGCTCCCAGGAGTAGGTGAGGGCTTTGCAGAGACCAGGAGAGAAACACAACATTGCTCTTCACAGCAGCGATCCAACGATGGAAATTCCCTCAGGAGCTCCAGCTTCCCATCCCGGCATTTCCTGCAGCAGAGGTGTGTGCCAAGGCTTTAGGAGTGGGGTTTGTGCTCCTGGAGAGGTGCTGGAGGACACACACAGCCCTCACTCTGTTCACTCCTGGCCAGCTCGGGAGGTCCTGGTGTCTGGTGGGGTTCCTCAGCCACAGGGATTCCTCAGTTGTGTTTTTCTTTCCTTTGGTCATCCCAGGTAAACAAACCCTGCCTGGTTTCACATCATTTTGACACAGCTTCGCTGCCTCTGGGGGGTGGAGATCGCCACCAGTCACTCCGGTAAGGGATGGATTTTACGGGATTGGAATCAGCCTCAAATTTGCTGGTGGAAAGTTCAGAATGGGAGCCAGCATTCCTGAAAACCACATCTAAACACAAGTGCTGTGCAGGGAAACCTCCAGCCTGCGAAAATGAGGCTACAGCCTCAGCAGCTTTCAGGAAGAGCCATGGGGAAGTAAATCTGGAAATAGCAACTTGCTGAATCTCTTCAGGCTCTCTGAGGAGGAAAATGAGCAGTTGGACTCCACAGTTCTTTCCTGCTTCTGCTTCCTGTGGGACCTTTGGTTGATAACCTCATCAGCCGTGTCTCCCTTTCCCATCTGTCAAAAGCAGGATGGAAGAAATCTGGGAAGAATTTCACTTACAATGTGAAGACTTTGATAGTGCTGTCCTGGGCAACACTGCTAAAAATCAAAATGTGGATGCCTGAGAGAGAAGTTTCAGTGCTGATGCAATTTGTCAGCATCTCATCCTTGTTCCCACACAGAGCTGAATCATCAGAGAACAGGGATTTATCACTCTGGATCATCATGTGATGGCAAAACCCACCACCACTGAGTGCGGGCAAACAGCGAGAGCCCAGCTGGAGAGAAAAACTGGGGAAGTGCAGGAAATGTTTTATTATGTAGGATTATATAGGAAATAACTGGACAATCACAGAGCCATGGAATGGGCTGGGTTGGAAAGGACTTTAAAGATCATCCAGTTCCAATTCCTTTGCCATGGGCAGGGACACCTCCCACTATCCCAGGCTGCTCTAAGCCCCATCCAGCCTGGCCTCGAACACTTCCAGGGATCCAGGGGCAGCCACAGCTTCTCTGGGCACCCTGTGCCAGGGCCTCCCCACCCTCACAGGGAAGAATTTCTTCCCAATATCCAATCTAAACCCTATTCCCTGTCAGTGTGAATCCATTCCCCCTTGGCCTGTCACTCCAGCCCTTGCAAATTGTCTCTCTCCAGGTTTCCTGCAGCCCCTTCAGGCCCTGCAAGGCCACAGTGAGGTCACCCCAAAGCTTCTCCTCTCCAGGATGAACAATCCCAGCTCTCCCAGCCTTTCCTCCCAGCAGAGCTGCTCCATCCCTTGGATCCCCTGGTGCCTGCTCTGGAGCCGCTCCAGCACAGTGCACGTGGAGATCTCCTTAGGGATCTCTACACGCTGCATTCCTTGGCCACAAACCCCATCCCTCTGGTGCTCCCAGGACACCACAATCCAGTAGGATTTGTGCCCGAAGAAAATGCTCCAGCTGTTGGCACTGTAGGGTTTGTGACCCCCCAAATAATCATAACCACATAGGGCAGTGGTACCTCTGTGGGACAGTCAACCCATGACACCTTTCATTGGGGAAGAGTCCCTTTTGATGTTCAGTGTTTTACATCCCACACATTGCAGGCAGTTAGAGGGTCATAAAGAGCAAGAATTCATTAATCCTGGCCACACCCCCAAGAGATGTGCAGACAAACACTGATCTACTGATAGAAACACAGCAGCCAAGTTTATGTGGCTTGTCCAAGGCCTCAGTGGGTGTTGTGGCAGAACTGAGACTGAAGTGCAGAAACTCTGATTGCAAAGCTCAGGGAAACTTATTTTGAGGAGGAATAACCTTCAAAATAAATAATCCATTTAGAAAAAGAGTTGTTTTTTCTTCAGTACTTTATTAGTGCATTGCAAGTACATCCTGAAACGTGGGGTCAGGCTGTAAATATTCCCTTTGGCCCATCCTGGGTGTTTATATGCACACAAACACAGATATATGTGCTCCATACTCTGTGTGAGAGCAACGAGGTTTCCAGTGAAAGAATTCAGTCCCAAACAGGCAGAATAACAAGCTCTGGTGTGTTTTTCCAAGGCTCCACGAGCAGACTGCTGGCTGTTGGGGACAGACTTTCCCACGCCAGCCCGCAGCCCTGCAGCCACCCTGTTATGGAACAGAGTCACGTTGTGTTTCCACCCCCTCGGCCTCAGAGAGGGGCAGTTTTGGGATCTCTGGGCAGCAGATATCGAGAGGGAGAAGCCCTCCCAGTGTGTATCCCAAGTGCCTCCCCACAGTCCATGATTTCCCTGCGGGATTACCGTACTCTGATGATAAAACACTCACATCGACACCTACTCCTAGGAAACTTTGCAACTGTCTTCCAAATTTCTTCGTTTTGGACAAATGATATTCAATCCCTCCCCCCAGCCTGACATAGCTCAGGCACTGGAATGGGGTGCTCAGGGAGGTCACCTGGAGGTGGCACTGAGTGCTCTGGGCTGGGGACGAGGTGGGGATGGGGCACAGCTTGGACTCGATGGTCTTGGAGCTCTTTTCCAACCTAATCGATGTTGTGATTCCACAATATGTTTGATTATACAGTGTATATATAGGCAAACTCCCATGGGGCCCTCAGATAAAATCTGGAACGAAAACAGCTGAGCTCTGTGTGGTTCCTTGATCTGGTTTAAATGTCTGCACAGACAAGGAATTTCTGCTTTTGTTGTAATTAGTAGGCATGTGCTCAGACTCTCATAATTGTTCTTTAGGCTTTCTTACCAGGCCTGACCTTCCCATTTGGACCCAATAAAGCAGATGAGCTCTGTGCCTTTTTGTTCTCAGATGACAAAGTGCTCGGCATTTGGCACTCAGCTTATCTCATACGTTTGGGATTTTAATTATCAACACAAGAGCCTTCCCAAAGGCTGGCTGGGCTGTTGGTATGAAGATTATGTAGGGAAACTAATGGCAGAAAAACCCCTTTGTCCATCAGTTCTTTTCACTGTGGTGACTGGAAACTCTACAAACAGCTATGCTATTTTAATTCCAAAAAACACATTTGCAATGTCATCTTTATGGAGGAAAAATATGCTCAGCTTGAGTTTTGTTTTGTGCTGCTCTGTGTACGAGAACATGAAGCTGCCGTGTATAGCAGAGCGTGTGGGGAACCCATAGCACAGTCTGTTACCAGGCTTTATTTTTTGCACTGTCTGCTCCCATTTTTCAGAGTTCTGACTTATTGCTGAATATTCCGAGGAGCTCCAGTGCATCTGATAGTGTAGGAACTGTAACTCCCCGATCCCAGGGCGGGATTGCTGCCGAAATGAGATAACCGGGCTGGGCATTAAGAGCACAAAAGTCGAACTTTTCTTCTCAGAGAATTGAAGCCTGCTTGGTCAGATTGACCAAAAAGCACTGAGTTTGCTTAGTTTTTATTTCAAACTGGCAGTCTGGTAACACCGGGGTGGGTGGCTGGGTAGTGGGGTACAGATTTATCTGTGAGCATGGACTTTCTCTTTGTGTGCAGAGACAAATCACAGAATCACAGAACGGTTTGGGTTGGGAGGGACCTTATGGATCATCTTATTCCATGGGCAGGGACACCTTGCGCTAGAGAGGGATGCTCAGAGCTCCATCTTTGAGCGCTTCAGGGATGGGGCAGAGCACAGCGAAGCACGGGGGAGCCGCGGGCTTCACAGTGAGGAGCGAATAAACACAGCCCGGCACCCAGGGCCGCGGGGACCCTCCCGGGATGGGGGCGCGGGGGTGGCCCCGCATCCCGGTGCCGGGGAGGTCCCGGTGGTGGTGTCGGGGCGGTCCCAGTCTTGGGTGCCGGTATCGGGCCGGTCCCGCGGGCCGGAGGCGGTGCCGATCGCGGTCCCTGTGCGGTGCCGGCGCCGGGGCGGTCCCGGTCCCTGCGCGGTGCCGGTCCCTGTGCCGGTCCCTGTGCGGTGCCGGTGCCGGTCCCTGTGCGATGCCGGTGCCGGTACCGGGGCGGTC